>JARHVA010007868.1:0-15000 GCA_037957365.1 Torreya grandis
AAAAAATCTTCATGCTCATAGTCTAGAGATATCATTTTTCTTATAAATAATAAAATATATTTACTTCAATCTCTTAGTCATAGGACCATAAAATTTATTACCCCTTGTGACTTGATCATAGTCTTTAAATGGAATGGTTCAATATGATATAGGATACAATGTGTATATACATAACTAAATTATCTTATGTGGACATGAATATGGTTAGTTAAACAATTTTACTACATCATCGACTAATCTATAGTCATCAATCCAATGTTTTTACTTAAATAAATTGATAAACTAAATATTAACTTATTTATGTTTTTTAAATCATATGAAAATATCCCTAGAGTAATTCATCATGGACATTCCTAATCTACTAGACATGAGTATGGCTAATCACACTAGTATGCTACATTCATAATATAAGGAATCAAAACATCACTCAAAAGTCATCTAAAAATATATTGTTCACTTCAAAATAAATGTTAGATAAATGAGTTAATCCATGTATGCTTTTATTCTAATCCCACACATGAATGACTTGACCAATTTTTTCTAGGATCACACCCAAAAAAGTCATCTTATAGCATTCCAAAGTTGAATAAGACAATACAACTACTATATCCATTACCACTACTCTTTACAGTGGAGGAGAATGCTTTTGAACCCTATTTTCTTAGGCTGATCTAAGAATCACTCATATAATTATTTGAATCTTCCTAAACTATATGGATAGAGGTGGTTAAAATGCATAAATTCATAATTTAGTGATAAAACATATATACCTATATCTATCATTAAGTTGTTGGGTGTTATCTTTGGCCAATAATCAATAGGTTTTATTCTAATCAGTGTATCTAGTATTAAGCTATTGAGTGTTCTTTCTAATACTCATTAGTATCCTATTATATATTTAATCCCTATATAACTTATTAATATACATTAGAATCCAAAATATCATTATATTATAAGGCTTTTCAAAAATCCTAGGTCATTCCATTACTATACATCAGGATCTCAAACTCAAGTCAAATCCTAGGCATGTATTGAGTATATCCTTGGCTTTTCCTATGATATAAATATTTTAAACTCAATTAAAAATCATTATAATTTAAACTACAAAACATTAACTAAGGAATATACTTTTGAATAATTAAATACAAAATGTCCTCCATCTGTAAACACTTTGGTGTATCCTCACAAGTATAATTTGAGGATTGGATAATCTATTTTTACATGACCTGGTCCTTAGAGATCTACCATCACTAATTCATTGGACCTCATCATCATACCTAATACATCCTTCACCAATCATCATCATCCCCATTGTGCCTAACACACCCACCCCTATTTTATTGAATTCAAATAGGGACCCACTATTATTTAATTTTTTTTCTTTGAAGTCCTATACTATTTAGAGATCTATTATTTTAGTTTTGATATACATATGTATAAGTTTTTCCTCAAATTATAAAATTATATATTTCCAAATTATGAAAATCAAATCTTCGGCATTAATTATGATTCATTTTAAACCTTCGATTTTAATAATTTTTCATAGAAGTTAACCTTATGATTTTATCAACTAAATAATATAGTAATTACATCCTAGTGTTTCTATTATTTTCATGTGTATTTAGGACTATTATTATTAATTAAAAATTATCTAAGTTATTTGATCCTCATAAATTATTATATTCCTCAAAATTACCTTAACTCTAAGATTGGGATAGCTGGCAGGATCATGTTCATCCTTGGTACTTTGGCCTTCATATAAATTAAGAGTATTGAAATATCAATTCCCTTATATCTTGATATAAATCATAATAAATTTGAGAAGAGATCTCCAAAATCTAAAAAAAATTACATACCTTGTCAGGAGTCAAACAACCACATGTCATCCATGTGGCAATACTACATTCCACTTAGACAAAGTTCACTTTATGATAATTTATAAGTTTTATGAGTTTCCAAAGCCCTAAGATCATGCCATGTGGCATAAGCCAATGACCATTTAACTTATAAGGTGAAATTAACTCCTAATTATTTTTATATAGCCAATATCTGAGATCATGATAGGTGGCATAATCTCATTCACTTGGAGCATTTCAAGAGAAATACCAAGTTGATGGCCCTACAAACCCAAGTCTTTGAGTCTCTAAATGCCCAAACCCTAAGGTCACAACATGGGTTAAAATACAAAACACTAATATCTCTTTTGAAGTATTTATATATTTCAAAATTTAAATAGCTTTGGAGCCCTGATATTGCTCCATGTGGCTCAATCCCATTAGCTCATAGCCTACAAAGCATATAAAGTAAGATCATAAGTCTAAATACTCCAAGTAAATGGGATGAAGAAAAGTGTCATAGAGATGCATGGAAAAAATATAAATAAATGAGTTTCAAAACTAAGTAAATGTTGATAAGTGAGAAATCAAGACTTTTCTAAAAGAGGTGATTGGGTACACAAAGATGACAAAAATATGCCACATGGCAAGTAAAAACACATTAAAATTAGCTAGCAAATTTAAATATAAATAGAAACAAAATTAAAATACAATATTACTATTTATGTCAAGAAATCTATGTATTAAAGGCATTGGATATCCAAATATATGTGAAATCTAAGAAAAGATAGTCACTTTTCCATTAATCTACAAGTTGAATATTTTCATTTTGAGCTCCCATTCAACCAAAATCCATTATTTTTTATAGTGAATCTAAAAGATAATTCCATTATTTTTTTAAGGATATACATAGGCCCAAATTTATAAAATGTATTATCTAAAAGCTTATTATTTCCTAGCCCCTTCTATATACTCCATTTATGATAGCATCGAATACACAAACACTACACATTATAAGAGTTCCCTAGACATAAAGTTTTCCTCCTAATAAACTATTTATAATGGATTGGTGTCCATAGCACCATACTCATTAAAATATCATATATCCCATGAGGATAAAAAATACATTAATTATTTTATACCAATTAAGAATATGGGGATTTATAACACATTTATAAAATGAAAGGTAATGCCTTGCATGGAGTTACTTCATGAATTGTTATTTAATGACACTTTCACTAGGGATTGCTTGCATAATATGAGATAAAATAATGTAACTACATATATTTTTAGGTAGAAATATAAAAGGTACCTTAGGATTCCAATGTGTGAATTTTCCTGTAACCAAGTTTTGACCAATGTATGGATGGAACATAGCACTGTAGACATAAAATTGAAATAATCATTAGTAAAAGGAGGGAGGTTCAATCACAAAGGATGGATTTCCTTCAACCACATAATAAATTTTATGCTTACTATTAAGGTATATATGTAAATTTTAATTAGGTTTTATGGATTTATTGACATTAATTACATTAATATAGAATGGGTCCCATTGTTTGACATTATTCTAACCTTAGACAAAATTACGGCCCTAGGAGAAATTATCAATGTAAGATTGAAGGCACAATTGTTCAAAAATGAATAAAGGAAAACTAATGAAAATTTTTATTTGGTGTCCTAATCATTAATTAATTTTTTGGGATGATGCATAGATCTCATGGATAACTATGCGAACAATCCACAAAGTACTTCAATAACATAATCTATGAGAACTATTATTTATTATTTGTTTATATATTCAAAAATGATTTTTCCATAATTTGTGAGGAAGTTTATCCTTAAGTATATCAATATATTCATGGGACTTATATGCCTAGGATATTTTATAATTTGAAAAGGATAATCTATAAAATGGGATATTAAATACCCTGATTGTACCATCATTATAATTGAGGTAACAAGAGCACCCCCTTAAATTTTTCCATGTTAGGACCCATACAAGGTGGAATAAAAAGGAATTAAATAGTAATTATATAAAAATATAGATGAAGAGTACCTAAAACAATAGGATTATTAACATAAGACCCATTAATCATTAGGTAACTTCATTTTTTAGTGAGGTCACACCTTAAACATGTGGGGTCAGTCATAACCCATTACAATTTGAAGGTAGATCAACTTAGAGAATGGAACCCTAGGGGAAAAGTTAATTATTATATTCATATCCTTAAGGTGATAAAAGTGGTGAACATTATATATGGTCACCAATAATATGAAAAATATAATATCTTTTGAATGCACCAAATGATTATGAATTGTGGACTCACATGACAGACAACTAGATGTTAATGATTGTTGTCTAGGCCATCTAATATGACCTAGAAATAGCAAAAGAGTATGAAAATCAGAAGGTAAGGCATGAAAAAATATTTTAGAGTCATAAATGGAATACATAAAATCAATAGGACCCAATATAGTATGATCATCCTCCCTCTCCCATAGAAGAAGAGACAAATCTATTAAAGGGAGAGCCTAGTAGTTGAATGCAGGAGAATATCCAAATTAGGGTGTCCTTAGTCCTTACCTAGGTTATGTTGATATAGTTTCCAAAACTCTAGGAAAAACCAATATAGTTATGAGGAATACACATCCTCTAGATTGACAAACAAACACCTTTTCCTAGGCACTTTTGCCTCTACTTAATTTGGTTATATAAGTCGGTCTCCCTAAGATTTTGAAAATTTAATTTTCATTTATTACATATTCTCCTCCTTCCCCTCCAACGTCTAAAATGGTTTGATATCCATCCATAACCACCATTGAGGGAAAATTTCCTCAATTATTACCTACTATATTAGTCTCTTATCCATCCACTCTTGCATCCACCATTGTTGTTCCATTTCCCATCACTTCACCATCACCTGCAATAGTAGTTCATAATATTGTGTCTCTTTATTTAATTTCATCTTCCACTCAACCTCCTATTCATACCATGGTTACTCCCCAAAGTAAATATATAATCCACCATCCTCCTTAAAAATTAAAAAAGTGGAGGAAAGACCATCATTAGGTCTTGGTATAACAAGAGGATTCCTTGATGATGAATTATATGAGGAAGGGATTAGACATGAAATATTACTAGTGGATTATCCTATGGATGAATAAGAAATAAAATTATAAATAATTAAGGGTCTAGAGAATAAATAAATTAAAGCAAGATCCTAAAAATAATTTGAAAAAGAGGTAGATCTAGAAAGAGCAAAATTAATAAGCCTAAGAAGCCTGCATGATGAAGAAACTCTAGCCAGTGCACTAGAATAGATGTTCTTTATAGAGGAGGAAATATAAAATATTAATATTCTAGTATATTCAAGTATATTTAAGGAGGAAGTTCAAGGGAAAATTTATAAAAACATGATGAAATTATGTGGTTAAGAAAAATTTACAAGGATAGACTGAGTAAGGATGAAGCCCTAGGGGTAGGATTTTAGGCCTCAGAAATAGATCATATAAGGTTCATGACTAAAACTATAAAAATCTTCAATACTTTCATGCTAAATTTTATAAATATCATTAATGAGGTTTAATCTACATACACATTATTTGATAAAATAAAATCCATCAATAAATATCTTAGGTGAGTATCAAGCACATAGTCAACTACAATTACTCCTATGTCATCATAAAGCCCCCATTTCTTTTATATGTAGTAATGCATACTATAACAAGGAAAATTTTGATTCCTAAAGGGTCTAAAATAATTAAATCAACTTTTATAGTTGTCATGTAACCATTTTACTCTTCTAGAGGTGCCACAATAACACCACCTATATATATGTAAATATTTACATGTTTTAAATTAAGATGGGGCTAGTAGTTATAAATTTATTGGCATATATGTATTATATGTTGGTTGACGAATATTATTTATGTATATATTTCTCATACATGCATGTTGTGAAAGAATTTTTACACCCATGTATATAATTAGATGTTTAAATTTAGAATTCTTGGAGGATGAGGCATTCCCTCCCTAAACGTGTATATTTGTATCCTCCTAATCCAGAAGGGAGGAGAATTTTGGTTATGAAGATTACTAGGAAGATTTAAGGATTTTTCTACAAATGGTCATGATTTATAAATCTTGTTATTCTCCAAATTTTTGAGATTTAAAATAAGTTCCATCAATCTGGTATATTAGAATTTTAGTTGTGCATGCATATTATTTTGATACAATTATTGATATTGTGAAGTATTTAATTTTAATGCTTTTGCATAATAATCATGATCTACATTTGTATATGTGAAATTTCAATCTAACAAATGTATCAACCTTTGACAATGTGCATTAAATTTTATTGTATCCTTATTCATTTGGAATCTTAATTGTGTTTGAATATAGATGTGTTAATAGTAACTTGTAGTAAGCATTGGTTCATATCTTATTTTCCAGCCCCTAGTTCAAGATCTAGGTTAGAACGGTCTCATCTTGTTTGATTTAATTTTTTTTCTATACCTTACCCGTATTTAATTTTCAATTTTATTGTTTATCCTATCGTATTAGGTTAGACTTATCAAAAATCCATCCATCTCATGTATATTGAGACTTGCATCATCTACGAACCATCTAAGGTAATTAAATACTTCATTCACTATTATTCCATAACTAATTTGTTTATGAAACCTGATACCTTAAAAATCATGATTTAGAGTGAAATTTACTCACCAATCCTAACATGTTAAAGGCTACCTCATAATTTTCATTCATGTGCATAAAACTAACATAAATGATCCTTTATCACCCCTAATCACACCATCATATATCGCCATCCCTCTACATCCATAGTCACTCCATCATCGATCCTAATTTTCCCTCATTATCCATAATCACCCCCCATTGGACCTCATCATCCTCATGATCGTTAATCACTTTTTCATCAGCCATCATCATCCCTAATCATTCTTTGATAATCTCTCATGATCCCTAATCACTCATGTTGTGTGTAACATGCACCATATTCAAAATTTCACATGGGAACCCTCTTGTTATAAAATACTCTTTTTCCTATGTTCTTGATTAGTTTCATGATTATATTTTTTAATGTTAACCAAATTGCTAACTATATATTTATGTCCTGAGGCAATATCTTATAGGCATGTTTGCTGAATTGATTAGTTTTCACTTGACCATTTACTAAAATGATCTAAGATTGCTTTATTTAGACATATAAGAATCATATACATCATGTTTAGTTCAATTTTCAAAGATATATGAGACCTTAAATTTTTCAAATTTTTATTATTCTATCTCATTGTCAATTTTATTATTTTTGTCTTGTTGCATTAACATGGATTTTGATCATGGTATATGTCTATTATATTTTTTCCTTTAGGTTAAAAAGTGAATCAATTTTAATTTTTTTTAACTCATTACATCTTGTGCTTTATTATTTAATATTATTTTATTAAATTATTATCTTTATTCATTCATGTATAGTTCAAATTGCACTTAAAATGGTCATTTTATCGATTTCATTTTACTATTATGGATTGTAAAATTGGTTTAGTCAAGTTTTAAATTAGGTTTTATTTGTGTTTTTTGGGATTTTAATTGTACATAATTACATGTTTATTAATAATTTCTTTTCGATTTCATCAAACAACATATTCATTTATTATTAAAGTCATCTTTACCTTGCTTTGTTCACAAAAATATTTCAATGTTTTTTGAGACATGCTCTTCACTACATGTTAAAATCACACTAACCTGGGGATGTCATCAACATAATTAATTCTTGAACCCTCTATGTATTAAAATATTCACAATACCCCCAGATCCCTCCATGTGTCTAAATCATCTCAAAAAATAGCACTTTAGTCAAATCCTTTTCAAAAAATGGCTAAGTCCATTTAAATCCCCCAAGTTTTGACATCCTACCACATAACACAATCCTAGTGACCCGTCTCATCATAAAGTTAGTCGGATATGTAAATCCCATGCCCCTAATGCCCAAGTATTATGCCACTTGGAACCATCCTAGGAACTCAGTGGATAAGGAGTAGACCAACAGTGATAAATCCCTATGACCTAAGGCCCTAAGATTTCAACACTTGATACCATCCTAGTAACTTGGTTGTCTAGGAGTAGACCAATAGTGATAAATCCCAATTCCCCTAAGAGCTTTGGATTATAATAATTATCACCATTTTAGGATCCAAAGAATCCATAGTGATTTTATTAATAATCTAAAGAAACATATTAGATAACTATGAAGTAAACACATAAACATCCCACTCAATATACAAAGAGCCTAAACTTGATGGCCCATAAAAATAATAAATAAAAGACCAAAAATTAGTTGTTAAAAGAAATGCTTTGTTCAATTAGAGGGCTTGAAATTTACCAAATCCAAGTAGAATACAAGAGCCTCAAAAAATTATTATAGTTAAAACACAAAACTTAATAGGAAATATGAGAACTCAAAGATGAAGGGAAAATATAAAATGAAAAGGATTTTAGTAAAAGAACAGAAAATGATAATTATATACAGACTTTAATATATCTTAAAATAATCATAATACAAAATATTATATACAAAGGGATTACTTATAGCAATATTCACAAAGAAATCCAAGATAGAATAAATGTAAATTGGACCTAGATTGATAGTAAAATGAGATAAAATAAAATGTGTGCAACATGAGTTTGCCTCACTAGTCAAAGATAGCAATCATTTCTTTAATAAAGATAATATGCACATATATAAATATTCAAATAATTTATTATTCTAATGTTGACCTATTATCAAAAATTTAATAAATAAAAGGTGCATATAAAACTAATTTTGTTACTCTAAGACAAATATAATAAATTTGGAATGGAAAAATAAGAGTGTGAACTATTTGTTCCATCATTATTATTCTTTTCTAATAACATGTCTTTTTTTATTTGGATCAATGATAATTTTAATAAGGATTAAATTTCCATAAACATTAGATATTTCATCCCATTTCATCTTGTAAGTTGTTATATTCTAAGAATCATGACATGACTTAGTCCTTATCTCTTCTTTTCTTGATGTCTTATCTCAATAAATTGAGTTGTAATCAGTTACCACATTGAATTATGGGCATTGGTTTATTAAGTTTTGGTTTTACATCAAGGTATTTATTCTAATTTCCATGCCTATATAAAATTCAGCACTTACCATTGTAGAGGGTTGACACATTTTGTATCAAAACTCTTTCAAGATTGTTCTAGGTACAATTGTGCTTCTATATTTCTTTGTCTTAATTATCAACCAAATATATTGATTTAAATAAGTAATATATGCCAAATAAGATGCTTTAGTGGTAATTTTTATAGTGAATATACTATTAGATTTCACAAATAGTTATTTTTGTTGGTTCTAGATTTTAATTCTATTTATATTGAAACTTTCATTAAGTCATTTTATGTAATAGCTGCAGGCTTGTTTATTTATTTTATTTTGATATAAATACTATGATATATCTTCACATAAGTTACTTTGAGTCTTTCTCATTGAGTTATTTACGTGTGTGCATTAGTTAAACTTGATACTTAGTGATATGATTGTAATCGACCATGATTTCTATTTCTCAACATTGAAAGATCTAATTTTATCCAAAGGATTCCCCTCTTTTTTGCTTACTCTTTCCATATATTTTACAATTTTATTAAAATTTAATACTCAATAGAATATAATTTCCATATCTAATTCAGAGCTCAATCCATCAACCTTCACTTCTCTTACACTTTTCTTACAAACTTTCCAAATCTTCTTAGCCAACACTAGGCCTATGTTGTCCAAATGGACCAAAATACAAACTCGTGCTTTATTAAAGTTACAATAAAATTAAAAAATTATACCACATTATTTCAAACCATATCAAATCACTTTTTTCACTCAATATCCTACATTTCACTCAACAATCAACCTCTTGTATTTTAACCCTACTAGCCCCATTTCAATGCGAATCCATTGTTCTATTCCATAAAAATATAATATAGGAAAATTAAATAGGTTTTTTATTAAACTTTTCCATTCCATTGCTTCACACAAAAATTATGGTTATGTTCCTTTGCAATGTCTTGTACCTATAGGCTTACTTGTCACCCCAATTAACCCTCTAAATGGACAAACCTCCTTAATCTGAGCAATGTAGGATCAACCAAGGAAAAATATTAAAATTTTTAGATACAATTTTTCCTCCTTTATATTAATCAACCCTTATTTAAATATCACTCTAAAATATAATCCCCTTTCCTTCTTTATCTTATCCCCACTAAGACCTTAAGCTCTTAAGAACAAATCAATCACTAAAAATACGTACAAATGAATCTGTACACATCTAAAACCAAATTATTCATTTTATTCATGTAAAATAGGTCTATAATACAAATTTTCATCAAAATTATACAGTTTTAACTCATTTTATGCACCAGACCCTAATTTTAGGGTTTTATAGACCTGTACAAGGCTGAGAGCCTTTTAAAATGCATATATTTTGTTTTAAGAGGTTTCAAAGATCCAACATATCTTTTTAAGGTATATATTCATCCTATAAAACTTTACACATCCTTCTATATCATTTTTCATCACTTTTTTCCTTTTTTAACATGTTCTTGACCTCTCACTCATACATAATTAGGCCCTGTAGTCAACTGTGAGCTAAGAATTTGAGGTTTATTAACCTCCAACACTTTTAAATACATATAATTTATAATTAAATTATATCAAACCTTATTATTACTATTTTAGATAATAAATCCATGTTATGTAACTCTGTTCACAAATAAAACATTTATTCAAGATGCTTACTATATGTGCAGTCAAGGCAGAATCAGGTTTTTCACTTTATATGACAAGAATCACCTATAAAAATGGATATAAATACTAAAAATAATATAGAAAACTTTAAATATGAAAATTTAAATCATCATAAACCTTTTCCCACTACTTTTTGGAGAGTCTTTCTTATTGTAAGTGCACATTCAACTTTCATTTCACTCAATAAATAGGGCATACATGTTACCCATCCATAAGGACATTGGATTTCATTAAATAGGATATTAATAGTGTTATAAAATATTTAAAAAAAATCACTTAGGATAATTTAAATATAATAAACCTTTCTTTATTTATTCCTTTCTCTACACATAGATTTCATACAACTCATACAAAATAATTCTCTATTAAGACTACAATAATTCCTTAATGAAAAATACAATATAGTTATTATATGGTAATTCAAAATACATGAATCATGATAAATAAGAAGGAAAATTTTATAAAGCAACAACACATTCATCTTCAACTTTTATTTATATTAAATGGACTCACACAACCTATAAATTATTTTGGTAGACCTTTATACTTATTTTAACAATGTCTACCCTATTATCTTCTTCTACTCTTATATATAAAACCAAAAAAATTATATATCCTTTCTACATTCAGACTATAATATTAAAACATACTATAATGGTTTCTTTATTCAAGAAAATCTCAAGAAATCCTAAACCCAAGTAGGGTGGTGAACACCATGACTACCACCTCACTCTTCTAACTAAATTATTGAGTCTTAACCAAGTTAGAACCTTTTATGAGATCATAAAGGTCTAATAAAACATTAGGAATCACTAATATATCATCAAAACTCACTTAGACCACCTAGAACAACTTGAAATTTTGAAAATCCTTTTTGGTCAAAAAATTGGTTTTGAATTCTAATTAAAATTTAACTTATTATCATGACTGTAAGACACACCCTAGCTAAACTCTTGATAATTCCTAACATTCCCTTGAATTAATATATTATGAATGAAGAAAATAGATCTATATTTTCAATAAGCCCATGACATTAGATAAATTTCAAATTATAAAAATAGATTAGTTGAACCTTTGGTAGTAACAATTGTTTCTCATGAAGATAAAAATTTTGGAAAATTCTCAACCCTTGGATCCCCAATACAATCCAAAAAAAATGGGATATTTATCCCATGAGTTATAGACTCTTTCTAGCCTCTTGACCTATCTAATTTAATAGCTACATTTAAGTGAGTCAAACATTAAACCAAACCACTCCCTCATAGACCCTCATTATCCCTAATCACTCCCTCATTATCCCTCATCATCATTCATCATCTGTAGTGACTCCCTAATTATCCCTCATTAGCCCATACTATCTCTTGTATTCCCTAGTGACTCCTTCATCATCCCTCAATTTGCCTCATCATCCATAATCACTCCCCTGTCTTCACTCATCCTCCCTAATATCTCTCTCATCATCCTTCATCATCCATCACTATCCATAATCATTTATTGCTTGTCCCTCAACAACCCTAATTACTTCATCATTAACCCTTATCATCCATATTCACTCTATCATCAACCCTTGTCCTTTCTCATCATCCCTAGTCACTATCTCACCATACATAATTATTTCTAATCACTCCCTCTTCATCCCTCTTCATTCCTCTTCATCCCTAATTAATACGTCATTGAATCTCATGTTCACTTATCATATTTAATCACTCCCTCATCATTCCTCATCATTCATGATCACCCTTTTATTTAACCTCATTATCCCTCATTCATCATAATCATCCATAGCCTCTCCCTCTTCAATCTACATAGTCCCTAGCCACTACCTCATTATCTCTCATCATCCCTCATCACTTGTAGTCACTAGCTAATCAACTCTCATCATCCCTCACCGTCCCTAGTCACTCCCTTATCATCCCTCATTATGCATAATCACTCCCTCCTCATACCTCTTCATCTATAATCACTCCATCTTTATCCCTAAGCATCTCTAATCACTCCCTCATTGATCCTATTATTCCCTAATCACTCCCTCATCATCCATATTTTTACCTAATCACTCTTTGCTCATCCTTTATAATTCCTATTAACTACATAATAATCCTATCATCCCTAATCACTCCCTTATCATATATAAGCACTCCCTAATCGTCACTAATCCCTTTGTCATTCTCCTTCATCATCTTTAATTACTGCCTTAAATACTTTGATGGTGGGTGTAATGGCTTCCCTCTTGTGCCTAATAAACCTACATTCCAAATATTAATTTTACTCTCTCAAATTAGGCTTAAATCAACACTTATTTCACTCATCCCCTTTTAATCAACTAAGGAAATATTCTTTTCATAAATATGTTTCACTCGCATCTACAAAAAAACTCTATCTCAATAACACAAAGACCTATTCACTTGAATAACCCTTAAATTAACTCTTCTTAGATATTATTTTTATTCATTTATATCTGTGGTAATTTGACATGTTACCATTTCTTTAGCAAAGCTATTTAGACCTATGATAGTTAAGGGTAAGTGAATAGAGTTGTGGGTACAAAAATCAGACATGTTTTAAGCTCAATCTAACTTCAACATTTTTGTGTATGTGGTTTTAAAAAAGTGCCTATGCCATATTAGCACATAGGCATTAAAATTATCAGCCAAGACCACATGCGTAGTTTTAGAACTCCATATGTGATTTAAGTATTTATATTTGTGTACGTGGTATTTTTATTATAAAAGTATGTATGTGGAATAGCTTACTATTATATTGGCATGTATACTATATAAATAAAATAATATTTTAAGTATAATATTACATTTAGATATAGACATAAAGTTTATTATAATTTAAATTATATTTTATTTATTGAATTTTGGGATGTTTGAGAGTGGTTTCAGACCTCTAGGAGTTATAATGCAAATTCTATGTTTTGGAGGATTCTATCATATTTTAGACTTAGTTAGATTCAAGGGTTTTAAGGCTTCAAACTTAGCCATATTTTAAAGTTTTAGGATTTCATGGAGACATCGTAGGAGTAATTAAGGTTACATAAAGAGATGTAGGTATGATATAATAGTATAAGATCATCTCTCACAAAGTGACACAAGTTGATCCTACCCTATTCCCTATGCACCCCTTAAAGCATACACTCTAGGAGAAATGCATTGACAAGCCCCTAATGTATTTAGGAAACATGTAATGCATTAAATCATGCACACCATGATTTATAGTTTTGGGATACATTTATAACATCAATCTCATGGATAAAACACATACCTCACTTATTTCATTACATGGATCGCGGATATTTCTACTATATTTTGATAAATTTAATCATTTTTTACTCTATCAATTATTCCTAGTATATTGACCAATTATATCAATTACTATCAGGTTAAAACAATATTTTCCATTATAATTTGACCCTATACCCTAAACCCTATACCTTAAACCATACACCTTAAACCTTAAACCCTAAATCATAAACCTTAAACCAATCAATTTAACCCAAATTGACATCCTTTAGAGTACCAATTAGGCTTAAAAGGCTTACATAATCCCAAATCACATAATTAAGTACCCATGTAACTAATTGGCTAAATTTATGATGACATTGGGGCTAACTAAGCCCAAAATCACATTCATGGTTTAACCTTATACCCTAAAACCTAAACCATATACCTTATACCCTAATCACTAAACCTTAAACATAATTTCTAAACCCTAAATAAATTTATTTATCCCCAATTAACATTCGTTATAGTAATAATTATTCTCATAGGGATCAATTCAAACCAAATCACATCACTTATTGACCTAGTTAACTAGTTAGCTCAACCTGTAATCACATTGGGGATAATTGTGCCAAAAGTCACATTATTTAGTCACAAGTGGGTTTAATGAGATAAAATTATCCCCAATTACCTTTGTGATTGGACCTTATTCCCTAAACCATAAATCATATACCTTAAATCGTAAACCCTAAATTATAAACTCTTTAAAACTTAACCAAATTAATTTATCCCTAATTAACATCATTTAAATAAGATTTAAGTTCATATACCTCAAAGTGGTCCAAATTACATCATTCATTTTGATAACTAACTAATTATCTCAATCTATGATGACATCAGGGTTAATTGAGCCCAAACTAACATCATATAGTCATAAATAGGTTGAATCAACTCAAATTGTCCCTAATTGCCTTTACAATTTGACCCTAAACCTTAAGCCCTAAACCTTAAACAATTTTCCCTAAATCTTAAACCCTACATTGTAAATCTTGAACTCTGAACCAATCAATTTAACCAAATTCA
>JARHVA010007868.1:22500-182500 GCA_037957365.1 Torreya grandis
GTACATTATTCACTTGATTTTTTGTATTGGAAAGGCATATCATATTAACTGAGTTTCAGATCATGATATCATACAACAGGCCAAAGATATACTCATTATAGGCATAATACTTGGGAGTGAATATGAAAGTTGACATTCGATAAGGGTAAATTAGGGAGTTATTATGGATGATGACTGAGTGACTAGGGATGATGAGGGATGAATATGAGTAATGTAGCTGTGATTAAGGATGATGATGATGGATAATGAGGGAATTATTGGTGATGACAAGGGCTAATAATGGAATGATGGTGGGTCTCTATGGACCACATCACATAATAATGAAGTGTAAAGTCATCAAATTACACTTATGAAGATATACCAAAGTTTTTCCAAAATGGTGGAATTTTGGATTTCATTGTCTATAAGTACATTATTCACTTGATTTTTTGTATTGGAAAGGCATATGATATTAATTGAGTTTCAGATCGTGATATCATACAACAGGCCAAAGATATACTCATTATAGGCATAATACTTGAATTTATTTTGAGATATTGATACAAAGTAGTAGAAATCCCTAGGGTTTTGGAAAGGACTTGAGAGATGATGTTATTTTGAATTCCAATGTATAGTAATAAGTTTGAGAGGGAGTCAGAAAGTAATAAGTTTTTATTGAGTATTGATGTGATCATTCAACCACTTAATACATGATACACTAATTCTTACTAGACCTATTGAGTATTGTCCATAAGAAACACTCAAGGTCCAACTTCACAGATTTACATGATGAGCACCCTATCTCAATATGGTTTTAGGAGAGGGAGATAATGATATGATTATTTCTTATATGATCCTTAGAAAAAAGGGTTTCAAATCACTCCACTCCACCCCAGATAGTAGTTGTAGTGGTAGTGTCCTATGTGAGTTTGAAATGTTAGAAGATGAATATATTCTATACAAGTTCTGAATAAAGTGATCATGTCTTTCATGTATGATATTATAATATATGCATGCATGGACTAACGCATTTGTCTGACATCTATTTTTGAGTGAGTGGTATATTTTTAGATTGACTTTTTAATTATGTTTCAATTCCTTTTATTTTTATTGGATTGTATAATGGTGATTATCCCCATTTATGTATGATAGATTAGGTAAGGCCATGGTGGATTACTCCAAGGATATTGTCATATTATTTATATGGTGTAAATAAAATAATTTCAATTGAATCATGTTATTTAAGTAGTTAATATTTGAGTGATGACTATGGATCAATCCATAAAGAATTTTTTTTTATATGACCACATTCATGTCCACATAGGATACCTTATTGGATTGACCCACTCCATTTCAAGACTATAACCGAGTCACAAGTGGGTGAATAAGCTAATAGTCTTACTATCGAGAGATTGAAGTAAAAAAATTTTTATCTATAGAACTAAAATATATATCTAGACCATGATCATGTAAATTACATCTACTTCAGCATAAATAGATGATTTGTTGACTTTGCTCATAAATTTTTTCTCTATCTCTATCTCTATCTCTATCTCTATATCCCCTATATAGAGATAGAAAGATAACATGTCAAATATTATACCCATCTTGACCTATCTATCTTATGGGATGTGGGTGGTTCATAGATAACTTGATGTGACCTATACTAATTTAATGTGTTCTCTAATAAATCAACCCCTACCATGAACTATGGGAGGTCAACAAAAATGTTATCTCACAATCACCCCATGATACAAGTATTATATATATATATATATATATATATATATATATATATATATATATATATATATATATATATATATATATATATATATATATATATATATATATATATATATGTTATGTAGATAATATAGATATCACAATTCTATCCATTTTCATCTATGTTATCAGTTCTCATGATAGCTATGAGAATTTATTATGAATACATGTATGTTAGAGGCTACATTATATAGGCTAGTCATTTATGTGTATTGATTGACCCATTGTTAAAAAAATACAAAAAAATATTTAAGTATTCATACTGAATATATATTCAATCATTTTTCTAACCCACCATTAATATAATGATTATGATATGAGAATGAAAACACCTAGACCATGAATATAATACGGAAATATTATTATTGGTAGGGAAACCATATGTTATATATGTTAGAAGGGAATGCTGATTTCAAATGGTAAAATCAATTTTCATTTGATGATGTCATATCCTATTCAATTTGAGGTATGTAGATCCAAATCACTAATTCATTTAGAAAATATAGATATGCAAAAGATGTCATTTATGGACTAAAGGTTCTACACTTTACCATATGGGCATTGCTAAACCTAAAAACACAGTGAGATCAAGAGAGATAGACTATACATGAAATTAAGGTCAATGAAGTGCATCAACATAATGAGTTAATAAGTGAAATATCATTGAGTGAATGAGAACATTGCTAAAATGGAAATAGTAGTGTATGATGTATTGATCAACGGGGAAACTTGGAAATTTTTAAATATTGTGTGGGTGTTATAAAGTAAATGAATATAACTAGTATCACATATGTCAGACCCTACATATCTAGATTATCACCTATGCATGTTGAAGTTAACTAATGAGGGAGTGAAAATTGGTTTTTAATGATCTCATGATCTAGGTTGTCTCTATTATTTAGTTAAATGCATGACCATGAAATAGGAATACTAAGATGGTACTCACTTTATCTCTAAACCAATGGATGGGGTTACTAGACTGACTCACTTGTATCTATCTCTCTCCCACCTCATCATTAGTGAAATAAAATCTTTGGGTCTACACAGGCATTGGGTTCAAAAATGACTGAGAGGTTCATACCATAACCCAACTCTTCATTTATATTTTTATAATAGATGATAGATGCCCTAAAATTTAGATAGATAAAGGTGAAAATAAGGAAGTGAATACAAAGATATCATATTTTATCCAAGGGTTAGATGTATCAGTCAAGATAGGTAATACATATTTTCATGCTCCATCCCATCATAATACATATATGTTGCATTCATTTTAGCATATCCCTAAAATTTATCATTAACCATTGTCTATATATCGAAGAATCTATCCTTGAACCCTTATCTAAAAACATGTTACCATATCTCTATTTTTCCAAGTGATATCCATACTTGAGCTTAGAGTTTAATAACTACAATATTTTAGTCATCTTCCAATCCTGTTGAGATTAATACCTCTTGAATCCCTCTCAATCTCAGTAGAAACCTAGAGTGGGGTAGTTAGGGTGTGATACAAAACCCTAAACCAAGCCAAGGTAGTGTTAGTTGGTAATCCTAATGATGGGCCTTAAACCTATGAAACTAAATAAATTAGTGCATATTCTAGTTGGTGATTGCTACAATACCTTTTAGTGAAAATTTAAATCCTGAGGAAATTGGGCCATGTTGAATATATAGACAAGGCTTACACCCCTAATTTATGTTAGTGCATATTCCACACTAGGGGGAGTTCTAATTTTAGTTCCCTCATAAAGTGGGGAGATCAGAGTGATTATCTTGATTCCTATTCTAATCGGTGATTGATCATTCCATTAGAGAGTAAAGAGTCAAGAGTAAAAAGTAATAATATATAGGGTGATTTGATTCTTACAGTTGATAGTTTAGCATTCCTCTCAACTATTATGAAATCCCCTCCATCGTCATCAGTGTATAGTTTCTAGGTCAAAGATATTGATATGAAGTGGTCTATTTGGTCCTATATGTCTATATGACACAAGTGCTTATATCTCTATATACTCGTATATACCTATATAATACCTTTAACATAGATAGGATGTCATGTCCCAAATAAATATATAGATTAGTCTTGTCACATATAAAATATACCTAACATACCTACTGTGATTTTAACACATTCTATTTAATACTAAAATTATGAAAACTAAGTACTAACTAAAATGAATTTTGAAATCCTAACTCATAAATGGTAACTCTTACATTTCTGGAATTGATTCTAGAAGACATAGAGTATCCCTAATTTGTTATATTAACTAAATAAGTTTACAAAATAAAAAAATATTTAATTTTTTATTTTAATACATATACATACAAATAAAAAACAAAAACAAAACCAAAGGGCAAATGACCTTTCTAATGGATAGGGTGCTTGCCCTTTGGTACACATTTTTCAAATTTCAAGCATTCCCACCAAAAACATTAATGAAATGGCATATGACCTTTAGGGTTAGGAACACTCTTGAACACTATTATTATCATTTTTTAAAATAGCATTTGTCATTTTAAAAAGGGTTCAACCCTTTACATGAAATGATTTTTTTAGGAATGTTATTTTTTTTTTCCCCAACATTAATGCATCTAGACACCTTACATTTGTTAATAAATGATCCCTAAGAAATAAAAAAGGTTGACATTAGACAAAGTGCCACCAATGAAGTTGTCTACACATCAATAGGTCTACTTACTACCTTCATTGTATCATCAAGGGGAAACTTTGTGAAAATAAATACCACATAAAAATAACTAAAATTCCTCATTTGAGACCTTCTCATCCTTCATAAAATATATAAAACCCATGGAGTCCTGAATAAAGGAAGAAATATTTCTTATTAATTGTAACAACCTTCATAATTTGCTCTAAAACAAAAATTAGTAATATTTTTTTATATTTAACTTACTACCACAAGCATTCTATTTATAATTATAGAACTACAGTTTAATTAAATAATAGATAAACATCAAATTTTCAACTTTAATTTCCAATGTAAGATAGAGGGTTAAAATTTATGAAAGGAAATACATAATGACACAACTACGTCTGGTCTCACTATACAACAATGGCTGTTGAAGTAAATAATATTACATTTACAGTTTAAATAGGTAATTAGCATTATAAAAGATAACTAACTCTCTATAGCTCGAGTTACACTAACTTGTGTATCTCTAATAACCTCAAGTGTTATCTCCAAGAATGTACCATAGTGGGGGAGTGAGAGCATCATCCGAGCACTTTACCACTCCAACCATGGACCAACGATCCCCCACACAATCCCCTATTATGGAATGGCCCTCCATACATGGATAGACAAAATAATGGAAAAATATATAGTGAGACAGTTAGTACCCCTATGTGCTATAAGATTCTACTACATGACGTGTATCATAAAAAAAAATATGTTTCTACTATGATATTGCATAAGATGCAAATCATACACATGAATTGATAATGTTATTCTAACATTACTTTGGCCAAAATTTTAAATAACATAAGATCATTTGGATCAGTCAAATTCATCACACATCACTTGATTAGATTATCCATACCCATCATTGGTGATGCTAGCCAAGCTCGAGAAACCATCTCAGTGCTTGGGTAATATCATCAATGCAGGGTCCAAAATAAACATAATAGATATATAATCCATAGAATAGGCTTACCAAATGGGTCAAATACTCTAACGATCATTAATATATACATGTAATATCTGATGTAATAAGCATACATTGACAAAACCATGCCAACCAAAAATGACCTTAAGAGTCTACATTAACTTATCTACAAGAGATAGTTCAAGCAAAATTTAATTATTGCTATAGAGGAAGTACTTTTAAGAAACTGGTAACCTTGTGACATCTCCCATAATGTTTAAGTTCTACTTCTCCCAAAACTCAACAAAATTTATGAAGGCACTAATCATCCATTTTCTAAAATTTTAAGCTAACACCATAAATATGTTTTTCCAATTATTTTCAAATATTTTATGATATTTTTATACTATTCTCATTGTAAGGAAAAAACCCAAAATTTAAGAAATAATAATATTCTTTCCCTGTCTCAAGATAATTTATTTATAAGGTTTTAAAATTATGCTAACTATTAAATTATATGCTTCCTAACATTTAATTTAAATTCAACTCCACAAATTTCATAATATGATATGTTTTGTATAAGGTAGCTTCTTCTAATTATACAAAAAGTAATAATACAAAAAGATTATGGTTTAAGGGTTTACTAAACCATTAATAAATTTTGATTATATCGAGATTAATATTATATTATCTCCCAATATCCAAACCCTTATAAAATTTTGATTATATAACAATAAATATAAATATAATATTTAATATTATATAAATTTTATTATTATTTTTTTTTAATCTAATCTCGTACCTTATTTATATATATTTAAATATATATATTTTAAACATATATTAATTTTATATTTAAACAAATAAATTTAAAACAACTAAGCGTGGATCTCCTACTATCCTTACCAACAATTCATAATAATATAAAAACAAATATGCCCAGCCAACCAATGATACTTTTGATCGCATCATAGAAAGAATTTTTACACTAAATCTTGTTAAATGTAGGTCACATCCATGAAGCGATTCATGCCCAGAAAACCACAACCATAGAAATGAAATATTAATATAAATATAATATCCAGACATAGAGCAAAATGCATAAGTAGTCAATTAAAGAGCATCGTAGTTTTTTTTTTATAGTCTTTTGAAATCCTTTGCTGGAATGGATCGTCATTCTACTGAGTTAAAATGGTAGAGATTATTAAAAAAAAAATAGCATTAGAAGGTATGGTGATGGTGTTGTTTAAGGCTGAGTAAAAAAAAAGAACGTCGTTGCTCATGGGGCAAGTTGAAAAAAAAAAGAAAAGATAAAAATCGTGTTCTTTTCTTATTAAACGATATGGATACTTAAAAATATGTAGCAAGCTTTCATTTATTATTTGAAAGACAAAATATATACATATATTTAAATCTGTAATAAATCAATTTAGATTTCCCTCAATCATGAATGCCTCATTCACTATTATTTTTATTTTAACTTTTTTTATATAAATAAAATTTTCTAATTTTTTATATTGCTTTTAAGTCATTGCAGCCTCCATTGTAATATTCTGGGTAATATGGATAAAACCCTATTTTCTAAAGAGAGACTAACATAATATTTCCAAATGTTTTCATAGAGTTTACTCACAAAATTTTACAGAATTTTCCTAATGTAAAAAATTCTATGCAAATATACATTGAATCTAAAATCTTTGATTTTTTTATTTAGGTTAATAAAAGTTGGGTTATTACGAATAGAATTCTAATTTATAAAGAGATTACCAAAATCAATTTACTTAAATTTGTCTACATAATTCCATAGTGTTTCATCTAATTTTAATATATACTATAATCCAAAATTCTTTCAATACAAAATTAACTATTAAAATAATTATATTACCCACCTGATATACTTTTCCTTTGTTAATGGCGAAATTTCCCTTCCTGCCTCCAAATCTTTCTCTCTTCTTCCAGCTTCTCGCTTCCTTTTCCTTGAATTTTTTGTGTCTCCCTTTTTTTTAATCCACTTAATAATTTTTTTTCCTTTGTGCCTACCTTTTGAAACCAAATTTGTAGGCTTTGTTCCCCATAATTAAATAGGAGATCCACAAGTAATCATCAGATAAATTTCTAATTTATCTCCCTTGATTTGCTAAGTTAACAATAAGGTAACTTAACTTCCTTTTTTAATGTAAATTGATCGTAAGATTTCATGCATTACTAAAAATTAATTCAAATAAGTCTTTTTAGAGTAGGATTTCATCCTAGTGTTTTAATTAGGATTTATTCTCATATTCATTACCATAATTAATAAGTTGAGTATCACAATTTAATTAAATTGTCTAATATAAGTAAAAATTTTAAGATTGCCATAAATCTTTATTTTAGCAAATTAAATATAGCATTACTACTATTTCAATTCTCTATTGAAAATTGGGTTAATGACATAATTATAAAGGACAATATAAAGCATCACACAATAAACTAGTCACTTTAACCAATTTTAGAATAAGAACTCATTCAATTTTAAAGCATAACTAAAATATACTTAATGCAAATTATTCTATCATTAATGATCATATTACTAGTAAACCATATTAATGCAAATAATTTAACAAGTCAAACTACTATGATGTGTGAATTTGGGCCACTAGTATTTCTATTATGTCATACTACTATCATCCCATCTACTCTACCCTCACAAATGATACTCTCCCTCATCATGCTCTGAGGGTGAGACCAATCTTGCATCCACATCATACCAATTATGTAGTTAGTCTGAGTCATCGTATATAAAATCAATGATACAAGAATAACAAGTATACATCTATACTACATAAAATAATCAAATGCAATTGTAACATCACATAAACAAATAATAAATATCATTGTTCCCTAATGCATTTGTCATAGTGCTTTAATCAAAGCATTAAAGAATCAGTTATTAACCATTTCAAATTCATGAATTTTAAAGGTAAAATCACAAGGTGAAATTGTGATGTAACATTAATTTTTTTAATTTGTTGGGTATGAAAGAGGCTAAATCATAAGTAGGTGAGTCCGTGGTGTCGATGATAGGTATCATCAAGATTCCTTCCTTATGTATCTCTTCGGCATCATAAATTTTAGGAGTGATATATTTTTTGGGAAGGAGACATTTCTTATTTTTTGTAATCTAACTATGATTTATATATTACTTTCATAACCAATTTGGAACTTTTGGAAAATTTGTCATAAGCTTATACTATATAGTTCCTTCTATTATTTTAATTATGAAGCATCTTCAAGTTGTTGTATTTATGTTTTATTCCCCATGTTGACCCAAATCTTAATTTTTGTTCCAAATCAATTTATAAATTTGGCAAAAATTGGGTGGGCACTATTTCCCATAATGTTATAGACAATTAGGAAAATATACTAGTACTTTAGATATCCCTTAATTCAATGTCTTAAATAAGGGTTTATGCTTTACAGTCAATGCCAAGTATATTCCTAGGGAAAATTTCTTATTATAGATTTAAAATTCATTCAAGGCCTTACATATTTAGTTAGCTCCTCATTATGAAGGCATGAATATGAGATTTAGAAAGCTCTTCATCAGGAGTGATCTCAATAATAGATATGTACAAGGAGGGTAGTTATATTTATAATGGTAAACATATTTTGATTCATAAGTTAAAGAGAATGAAGTGTCCCTAGTTTAAGTATAGATACTTGTGAGATGGGCATAAAGTTTAGGGTATATATGTCAATCTAAATGGGATTGCCGAGTAGTATTTTGTAATAAATTTTTAAGTATTTCGTTGCATGCTTCTACTTGGCCATCGCACTATGGGTGATAAAGTGCTGAAAATTTGTGTGTTGTTTTTAATTTTGTGCACAAATACTTCATGTATTTACTTTTGAAATTCCCACCACTATCAAAAGTGATGGTTTTAAAAACATTGATTAAGGATGAATTTCGACATAGTAACATTAGTACAATTAATAATAGTAGTAACTTATATAAACTTGGTAGAGTACTTTGTGGTGGTAATGATGAGTACATGGCCATCTTGCAACCAAGGTAATTCAGAAATAAAAATCAATCCCCACATAGAGAATGGACAAGGAGATTCAAGTGTTTGAATCTCAGTTAGAAGAGAGTGAATATTGTCATCATGGATCTTTTAAGGATTACACTCATTTAAAAATGTTATGGCATAATTTTTGAGAGTAGGCTAGAATTATCCCATCCATAGGCATTTTTTGGATATAACATGACCATTACAATGACTATTTCAAATTCCCACATGCACTTTCTTAAGGAGATGAGGTACATTTTCTTGAGTAACATAGAAGAGTAGGGTATATTTAAAATTATTATACTATAATATATAATGTAAAAGTAAATACTAATAGTATTTATTACAGATTATGTTGTTTTCATGACAATAAAACTCTAGAGGTTATGTATGATACTTAATGAATTACATGATGTCTTTATACCATGGGTTTTGTGGAGTTGTGACTACTTCAATGTGGAAAAAAAGAGAGTCATCCCTATTTTATGAACTAGATGAATATTTACTTACATGGACAAAGAACTACAAGTCATTCAATGCCTGATGAGGATGGAAAAGAGAGGATGAGGAATAAATCCAATATTTGATAGTTTTTTTCTCATGGAATTGCTTCTATAGTGAAAACTGAAAATTATTTTGTAAGAGTGGAAGCAAGTTGACGATATGAAATAATATTTTCCATTTTTTCACTAAATTGTGACACTTTTTTTATTTATTTCCATTTTATGGATTTATCCTTTAGATTAGTCCTGAAAATTTGAAATTTTCCTTGAGTGAAAGAATTTGTTGAATACCTTAAATTAGGAGGACATCTTCATTTGGAAGAGTGTCTTAAAGTTATTGCATAGATATAATGGGAGTGGTAGTAAGTTGATCAATGATCACTTGGCATTTTATTTATTTTTGGGTAATAATTCTCGATATGAAATCCATTATTAGTACCATCCATTTTTTGATTCAGTATCTAGGTAAGAAATGACTAGGTAATACGTGACAAAAGGGGGTCAAAATGGAAAATGAGATTAGTGATTTGATAAAACATATAACATCGACATTTTTCAGCTATGAGGTATATTTTAAGACATTCCTTCTCAAATTTTGTGCAGCGTTTATAATAATATCTCAATGCATGACTAATATAACACATTGCATATTCTTTTCCTAACTCACAGTGTTATGAGAAAATCATCCCAACTAATATGGGGCTAGATGATGTATAAAATATGATAGGATGATAATTAGAATGTTGTCGTAGAGTGTGAGGATGAAGTAATTATTTATTCATATTATTAAATTATTTTTGACAAAAATAGGCCATTAAATTTTCACATCTTTATTGAAGAGAGAGTTGACAAAGTATACTTAGTAAGCTAACTTGAGGATGAATCTTTGTATTACCCCAAGGTTCCCAGGGTAAGTGTGCATGTTAAGAATATACAAATGTATATGGATGTTGATAATAAAAATGATCTTGGTTAGATCCACATCAATCCATTGTAATGAGATGAAAAATCCGAATAGTTTTCCTAAGGTAGCACTGAAAACACATGTCTAAGGATTAATCTTAACTTTATATTTGATGAGTTGGAAAAATATGATATGAAGGTAATAAATATGGTTCCCATAGTGATTTATTTTAGAAATAATATTATCCATGTTATCTTAAACTATTGTATGCATGAGATCATGAAATATGTGGATCATATAGTGTTGATAAGTTATTTCAAAAAATTTAAGGCAATGTGAATCTTAACATACTAATAGGTTATTCACTTGGTAATAAATGTGGTTTTATTTTAATCTTTGGGAGTGATATGAATTTGGTTATATCAAAATAAATAATCCATGATGGATAAAATCTCACAACTAGTTATAGAATCAACTATGGCATCAATTGATGGTAAATGAAATTTATTTTTGGGACATGATAATCTAATATTATGAAAGTCAATATAGATGCAAATAATAATGTTGAATTTATTATAAATATTACTATGTTGGATACCAATTCAGATTAATCCATAGGTTTAATGATCTTAGTGTGTAGGATAGCAATAATGTTTTGGTGACATAAGTTGTAAACCTTTGTTACTTTTGACACACAGGATTCATATCCACATATGTCACTATCTTATGTAAAATTATTTGATAATAAATGTAGGGCATGTATTATTAAGACCAAGAATAGACTTCATGATATTTAAAGAAAAAAGGTTAAAATTATCTTTCCCTTTAGGATGAAGTTTCATAGAGAGAAGAATTGATTTACGATTGGTAGTTGTATTTGAAGTTGACTTCTTAGATTGATTTAATAAGAATGGCATTGGCATCTAGAAAATTATATGGATTTGATGGAAGATAATAAATAGGATCCATTTTCAAATTGATATTGTATGCATATAAATTCACTCACCTTGTTTAATATCACTAATATTCCTATTAGTTGACACTAATTCCACTCATCTCATTTATTCTAATTAATTCCATTAATTTATCTCTCCTTTATAATCATTTATATAATATCCCCCTTGATTATTATTAATTAAATAACATTAGTAATACCACACTTATTCATTAATTTATCCTAAATCCCTATTATCCTAATCTTTTTGCATTTACCTATTATTTGGGAATTTTAAATTCCCAATGGCCCAACTACTAGCCTATTCCTAGGCTATCCTACACCCCTAGGATTTAATCCTTCCCTAATCCCTATCTAACCTCATTATAATCCCAATTAATACCTAAGAGGATTGAATAATTGGAGGATTCTATAACCCTCTCTATTCTCACCCATCCTCTCTCGAAGCCTCTAAATCTAAAGGCTTCCAAGGAGTTTTAAGTTCTTTGGGTAATCCTTATCCCTTCATTTCCTCCATTCAACTTTGAATATCCACCATTGATCCATCCCTCCAAAATATATTTTAACGTCTCCTATCCTCCATATAAGTCCATATCAAAGCTTCATAATAAATCCATGTCAAACTAATCAACAGTCTTAGGAGTTCATAATCAAACATCCATCTTACTTGATCAAGCATCCATGCCAAAAATATGAGTCAAGGTAATCCCAATCCTCTTTATATTTTATTTTGTTCAAACATATGGTGTATAAAATTTAGATTTAAGATTCTATAATGTTATTTTGAATGTTTATTCACCTATTTCATTATGATTAGAATGGATTTATCACTTTAACTAGTTATTTAGTTATTTGGGTTGATTGGATTGCATGATTTAATCCATAGAGCTAGAAAATCATCTACATTTAGAAACCATAGTGAGATATTGATCCTAATTTAGCAATTTTGTTGGTTAATTATATTTTTGTAAGATTTCAAGGTTAATTGGATCAATAAAATCCCAAAATTTTGAAAATTTAAGTGTATAGGTGGAATATGTGGTATTGTACTTGTATTCAGAACTTTATCCTATGCAGTCATGATCTTGTCCCTAGGAATTGTGATTTTATCTTAATTGTGTTACCTAAACACTAACCATTTTATCTGACCATGGTAGGTTTTGGCCCTTCAAACCACAACTCATTAATCATGACCTTACATAGAGAGTTATGATTTTACATAAATAGTAGTGAATTTTTCTATGCACTAACATTTTTTGGGTTTTTGAAGGTTTCAGTCTTTGGGAAAAATTACAACTTTAAAAATCATAACTTTGTCCTGTAAATTGTGGTATTATGGTTGAGAGTTATGGTTTTGTATATTTTAATAAAATCCCTAATAGTTGATTCCCCTCAAACTTGCAATCCTTTATCTTGATATCTTTTATTTGTAGGAAACAAATCATCACATAATCTAGCCTATAACACCTTCTTTAAGTGGTTTTAAACATTAAGTATATATCTTTTTGGTAACCTCTTTTATTGTGACTAGATTTTATCTTTGCATAGTTTTTTTTGTGGTTGATAGGGTGAAATAGGAAATGAAAGAGGCCAAGGTAGGAGAATAATATACAATAAGAAACCTTAACCCTTTTCCATCTTATTAAAAAATTATAAATTACGAATGTTATAGAATCAAAACTTTGTCCTCTGCATTAGCGATTTTTTCTAGAAATTAGTGACTTTATCTTTTTTTAATGTTTTTTCTCCATTTTGTCTATTTCATTATTATATTTGAATCTGACAGGGAAATATTAGGATTAAATCTTCTTAAAGATATCTTTTTTTCATCTAGTTAGTCAAAATTATCAAATCATTTTGATAAAACTTTAAGTGTTTATCTTGAAGCTTGATATATCATAATCAGTTTTAATATACCTTAATCATCTATAAATAAGAGGGTTTTGTGAATTTAGATAATATAGCACTTATATAACCATATATTTCTATCAAACTCTTGCAATTTTTGTAGTTTATCACAACATTGTAACTCTTGTTTTATAGGCAGTAGCAATATTATCATTTGTAGTATATAACAAAATCACTAATCTCAATTTATCATTAATAGTGATTTTGCCAGTTTAAGTTGTAATTTTATCTATCTATCATGTTTTTTTAGGCTAACCATCATGGTAAACTAACCACTGTAAATTTCAACTTGCAATCTATGATTTTGCCTTAGATTTGTAATTTTTCACTTTTTGGTTGCAATTTTGCATTGTGTAATCATGATTTTACATTAATTTTTGCCTTCAATTTGATCATTTTAGGTATATTTTTAGGGTCATTTTTGGTGAATTTTAATTCATCATGTGCTTCCCACAAGGTCTGAATTGCCTTTGATATCGAGGGCTCCACCCCTCAACCCCACCCTGTACTTTGATAGGGAGCGTGTCTAAGACACTACCCCCAAACCCTACAAGGGGCGCTACCCCTTGACCTCATTGGGGGTTGTTACCTCCAAATGCTTGCATAATTTCCCACTCATCCAAAATAAATTATAAAGCCAAATCATTATTTATTTAGGGTGTTTTATTAAGTCATATTTTATTAACATCTTGTTTCTTGTAGTAGTTATTTTGTCTTACTAACATCATCTTTTTTCAAGTCATATTTTGGTCTAACATTTTGACTTTCAAGTTTCCCCTCAAGATTATTATTAAAACTACTAATACATGACTTATAGTTTACATATTTTGAGTGCAAAAGTTAAAAATACTAACCCTTGTTTGCAAGCCACATATCAAAGACTCCTTGTGGCACTTTGAAAATCATTTTGATTATTTTGCCTTGTATTTATGATTTTTATTCATCTTGTTATTGTGTTTATATCTTTTTTTTGTATATTCTTATCTTTCATATTATATATATCACACATCTTGATCATAATCAATTAATTAATCCTTTTGATCTACCTGTTTTTATCCTGAGGGCTATGATTGGTGTATGCTCTCCCCCTTGCATCCTTGCGATGATTTATATGGGATCAAAAACTAACTATAAACCCTCCACCTTTTTTTTTTTCTAGGACGATAGTGATCGTGTATTTCACCACCATACACTAGTCCAAACTCCATATTATAACAGAGTCTAAAAATTAGGAGAGTTGTAGTTAGGCACCTAAGTAAAATTACCCATAAAGGGTTTCATAAAGTGAGGGATGGTTAATCTCCATGATATAATGTGGTTAGACAACATCTTTTATGGTATTGGGCCCCATCATACCTTTGCATATATAATATTCATATAGAAACCTTTTTGTATACCTAGATTGGAAGCCTTTATCTATAATAGGTGTATTATTATAAGATTTAGTATCGGCTTTAAAATAGCCATCAAGTGCAAGTGTAGTTGAGAGGATTTAGTAGATTTCATAACTGGTCATCATCTTATAGCCTCACCTATGAAGCCCTTGGATGGTATGGGCAATGAGTAACACACTCTTTTCCATTGACTAATTTAGGATTAATGATTGTGTGTATTAGGTGTGTGTTGTGGTAAACCAATGTTGTTTGTGAGCTGAGTTAGCCTTAAACCCAAAACTTATGCATTCCTATCTAGGTCTTTTCATGTCATCTTTTATATCCTTGACTCATCATTCTCTCATTTTATCATCCTTATCCCATCCTCCTTTGATACATATCATCTTGTGCAACCTTGTCATCATACCATTACACATATTACACTTTTGTACATCCTTTTGAACATCTCATACTATTCCCCATCACCACCCTAGTTTCACCATCTCCACCAACCCTTGATCTTCCCCCTTCACCTACACATCTTAATCCCATATTATATGTCCTTGTCATCCAATTACACATCCATCATCCCATCGTTTACATCTTGGGCCTATCATCCTGTATATTCTTATCATCCTCTTAAACATATATCCTCATCCTATATATCCTTCACTTATCATCATATCATCCTCCTAATATCCTTTCTATAGTCATATTCCCAATCACCCTATTTTTTTCACCTCATCCTAATCTAGTCATCCCCAAATTAACTTATCATATCATACCCTATCATCCCATCCCCATATCAAGATGGACATCATTTATCCTTATCCTATCTCCCATCTTGTCTTAATCTCATCTTAGTCTCATAATACCCAACATTCAATAGTCATACCTCTCCCTCATCACTCACATATATTATAACATCATCTTGTATATACCTTATCACTATCCTCTTGTATATATCATTATTTTATTCTACATCTTTTTATCCCCTCCCATCACGAGAACCACTCATCATTAGTCATAACCCCATCACCAACATCTTATCTTTTACATCCTTGACATCATCTTGTATATATTGTCCTTTCCTTGCTCTCATCATAGTCTAACCACATCTACCCATAATTAATCATCCCCCATCACCTATATATCCTAATCACATCTTGTATATCCTTGTCTTAACCCCTTCTACATAATTTGTTCTCTTTTACATCCTTCCAGTCATATCTTATCCTAATCTCATCATTCATGAATCATACCCCAAAAAAAAATTATATCTTGATCCAACTTCACATAATCCATCCTTTGTCTTGACCTTGCCTTCATCATCCTTCTAGTCTAATCTCATCTTATATCATCCTAGTTGGTTATTTAGGCAACATTGTATGTTTAAAACATTCCCATCTCATCCCCATTACCCCTTATCATCATCACTTATCTATACTTATCCTAATCGAATTATCCCTATCATCTTCATCACACAATCTTATCACATATCATCTTGAGCAAACTATTCTAAGGATTGAGCTAGTCTTTTTATCATTTCCTATTATCCATGTCAACTATCACTTGTCATTTGGTCATATTTCATACCCAATTGATATCTTGCTAGCATATTATCACCTTTTTAGTATCAATCTATCACACCCATCATCATTAATCTAGACTCTATCATCCTTACCTATTCATAAATAACACCCATCATATCATCCTCTTGCTAGTTTGAATTTAGGCACCCATAAAATCTTTAATCCTTTTTCTAGATTGACAACTAGGCATTGTTGATAGGTCATTATCACCTATTGTACTCTCAGTCTGATGTTTTATCTTATTATTTAATACATTAATCTATTCCATCCTCCTCATCATCCATCCTATTAGCTTGGTCCTTTGGCCTTATTTTATTCAAATAATCCTTAGTCTACCTTCGCATCATCATCCATATACCATCATGGATTTGGACCTACTTTTTATAGACCAATACAACCTAACCAAAAAGGAGATCCTTTTATGAGCTTTAAAAATGGGTTCTTACTTACCTTCTGACCTTGATCCCATTCATCCCAAACCAGCATCTCATATCCTTCCCCATAAAAAAATCCTCTAGCCCATCAAAATCAATACTATCATTTTTTATGCAGTCACCCTAATCAATTAGTACATCATAAAGAATAAGGATAAATTCTTCTTATGGGTATTAAATATGGTTTCTCACCTTCCCAATGACATTGACCCCAAAATTCTAATATAATAACCTAATCAAGTTACTCCTCAGTATTCATATCGATCACATCCCTCTCCACCATCCACTAGTCCTCATCCTAGCTATGGCCTTTTAGATTCACAAATTACATTATTTTATTAATATCTTGATTAAAATGCATATTAAATTTTCTTATGGCTCTTTGAGATGGGTATCCAATTTATTAAAGGCATTGACCCCATTCAATTTAGCTTACCCCTTAGACCATCCCCATCGATAGTTAAACCCTCCATCTACTCATCATATCCAATAATCCACCCCTTCCTCTACTAACAAAGAGAATCCTATGATGGACACCTTGTCTACTACCAAACCATCCACCTAGTCATATCACCAACTATCTAAACTAAATTCTAATGATTCCACATCTAAATCACATAGTAAAATAGATCCTTACATTCCCCTTCCTATATCATTGGAATCACTTTTCCAACAAATTTTTACCACTAACATTATGGTCTACCCACCCATATGAAATATTTATCCCATCAAGCCTAAGCCCTCCTGGTGTAAAGCTAACTACTATTTTGTTTATCATTGAGCATGGGGGAATTCCATTAAATGATGTCAACATTTCTAATATTATATGAAAGACCTCATTGACGATAGTGACATAGTAATTGAGGATGAATCATATGAGTGTATTTCCCAGGGTGAACAATAAGAGGAATTCCAAGATTCCATTCTTGATCATGATCAATCTATTCCCCTTCCAAGCCAAGGTTAAGACATCTTGTCTCTCTTCCATGATCCCCCCATTATTTACCAATCCTCCATGAATCACAAGTCCAAGTCTCATAAGCCCAATCCTATAATATATCATAATCCCTTTCATAGACCTATCTTTGTTTAGTTCATTGTTCTTTCACCATATCTCTCTCACCCATCACACTAAATACCTTATATTGAAAGGACACTTATGGAAAATCATTCTTCTACTAGTAACATAAATCAATGTACACCACAATCAACATCAAAGCCATCCAAATTAGGATCATGTGAAACACTATTCTCTAAATTAGATTTCTCATTAGAAACATCATCTTAATTAATATTATAACAAATGATCACTATGCCTGCCCCTTTGAAGACACCTCCCATTTGGATGAAAATTAATCATCAGGCATATTTCTTGGTCCTAATTAGGATGATGATGTCATAACCTAGTTCTTGAATGTGTTGTCTAATTTTTAGATTTGATCTTATCCTACCTAAGATACATGTATTAGTGATCCTTTGGAAATTATTAAGGACACTTTCTTCAACATTAAGGCTTGGGATCTTAGGGAACTTCATGAGGAAAATGTTACCCATTATCCCATTAATCCATCACCCAAAATTAGTCATCCACCTCACCTCCATAATCCTTATATCTAACTCCATCTAAGGGATAAATAGGAATATGCATCATTAGATTCCCCTCTGCATTCAATATAATGTTCCCTAAATACAAAGATCTAATACCTTATTCTAAAAGTCATAAATCATGATCAAACCATCTTTGATCCTATCCATTAGAGTTAACCAATATCAAATCATCATCCTAGTCAAAAGATATCTTTTCCTAGTGAAGTCCAAAATTAGGGAATATGGGAATATCAAAGTCAAAATAGTCATCATCTGTACAATCAAAAATAAATATCTTCTATTGAATCCCAAAATTAGGCACTAGGGGGTAGTCAATGTCAAACCCCATCTATAATTCAAAATAAAGTCAAATATAATAATCTTATGACCGATCATCCTCTTAATGTTTGGATCAAATAATAAACAAGACAAAAAGTATTAGATACCTTAATTTCATAGAACTAATCCAAAGAATCCCCTCCACCATATCTAATGGTGTATGCAACTATCAAACCCCATCATGATCATATCCCTCATTCACATCCTATATCCCATCATTATAATCATGACATTCTCCCATCCATACCATATCTCAAATTCTTGAGTAGTATTTTCCCTTATAGTGGTTATAAAGACACATTGTTAAAATTTTTGGAGTATATTAAATCAAGAATAAATAAAGGCCACCAAGACATTGATACATCTAGTAGTAGAGACATGGTCCTAACATCATGCATATTCAAAATAGGTGTTGGCTAAAAACCTCATCAGTGTTATCATTCCTTCATCTCATACTCACATCCAATAAATCAATATGCCATCACAAAAATAATAAAAATAAAAGCAAGAAAAGTAATAAAATAAAAATCAATTGTGCAATGGTGAAAACTAGTCTTTTGGTGCTTTGGACAAGTACCATGATGAAAACTAGTTTTTGGAATCAAGGTAAAATAATCTATTTTATATATTTTACCTTAATAAATGGGGGAAAAATCCATCCATTCCATCCTACTAGTCATATATCTTTTCAACCTTGTCTACATCATCCATCCATGTCACTTCTTATCCCTTAGTCCAGCCCATCATCTACACTCATATCATTAATCCTATCTCTCATTCCTTCCCATCTTGACCTTTATGAGGCAGTGAATTTTTTCTTGAGAACTATCCTAAAACCATCTTGGAATCTCCTCCCATGAATACTTAGGCAGCTAAACATATGATTCCTTCATGATGAGTTCATTAGCAATCCCTCAACCATTCTTCCTTGGTCATCATCCCCTTTTCAATGTTACCCTCATCAATTTTGTCATCCCATTCATCATTCCATCCATCCTCATCCTAATTGTTAGGCTTCATATTACATTTTCTAGTACCCCCATTTGTATAGTGTACATATATATCCTAAAAATCCCTAAAAATTGAAATATATTAAAAACCCTAAAAATCATAAAATTTGGAAAATCCAAAAATTGTCTATGATGTCTCATCTTATCATGAATCCCCTAGTCACATCCATCTTGATCCATTTCATATCTTCCCATCTTTGGATATTATTTTTGGTCTTAAAACCAAATCAGAGTGGTCACCTATCCCATCATATTAACATGCATCACCTTGTCAAAGAATTTAGTTTGCCACACATCATTTCTCTATCATATCCAATTTACACATACCACCCATCACATCAAATCTTTGATATTGTGTAAGTTACTTTATCCCATCACTATATTTATCATTGTCTCTTTGTATCTATCACCCATGCAATCACTCTTTGATAGTATGAAAGGTATTTGATCCCATCATGTACTAGTCTCCTTGCTAAATTGAATTATTATAGGGCCTTATCAGTTGGTAATCCTTATTCATCACTTTTTTAAATCACTTTTCTTGGCCACTTTTTCAATTGGATTTCAAAACCAAATAAGTATTCAAAGACCTTCTCCCATCCTCCATCCTTATATCCTCAACTAGGGGAACATCTTATCTTAATCATATTCATGATCACCCTATCAAAATATAAATCCATCCTTAGTCCACAATCCCATCATGATCATCCAACTCATCATCCAATAATTCATTCTATCATTATACAAAACATGGTGACACTACATGTAGATACTTGTATGTGTTACTTGTTTGTTCTGTATGTCTTATTTTAATGTTTTTATCATGTAAATATTTGATTGTCTTTGTGTCTTTTTGTATATTAGGTAATGAATAAGGATGATATCAGGTCATAAAAGATACCATAATTATTATAAGTTCTCTCAAGGATTTAGAGTTTGTTATTTTCCCATGCACTTTCGCATAGTGTCCTCTTGGTCATATCTATTGGATTTCTTAGACTATGATGAGCCTTATGATAGTTGTAAGGTTTTAATCACCTATAACCTCATCATTCATCTAATCATCTAATAATCCTTATCCATATCAATAATCTATTCCTCTCTACCCATTTGACTAACATCCAATTTCATAATCCTCATTTCATCATTTGAGTCACATTCTTTAATCACTAACATTATCCTATAATCATTAATCCTTATCTTCGTCATCATCTTCTAGTCATAACTACATCATCTTTAGGTATTTTTAGACTATTTAGGTAACAGTTGTCACTTTTTAGTACCCAATAATAGATCGACCACTATATCCTCTTTCCTTATCATCTATCATCACATCTATCTTGTTTTTCATAATCCTTTTATCTTGCATCCATTAAATCATTGAGATATAATCATTTAATTTATAAATCACCATTATCCTCAATCATATTCTTAATATTTTTATCAATCACCCACACTTATTTATTGGGCTTGATAAATCCCAACATCCATCTTTTCTTCCATCAATCACTAATTTGCCAATTAAGCATATGTAGTTTATAGTTCCTCCTTCGATTTGGGCATAACATGACACATAAATTTATCAACAATAATGTCTTATAAATTTTATAAAATTCAATCTATTGGTCACTTGATCGCATGAACCTTATTTCTCATCCACTTTATCATATTGATTAAACTAATATCACTTCATCGACACTAATCTTCTCACTTCATTTAATGTCACTAATATTCCTATTAGTTGACACTAATTCTTCTCATCTTATTTATTCTAGTTAATAATGTTAATTTATCCCCCTTTCTAATCATTTATTGAATATTTCCCTTCATTATTATTCATTCATTAATATTAGTCCTACAACACTTCTTCATTAATTTGTCCTAAATGTGCATTATCCTAATCTAATCCCATTTACCTATTATATAGTAATTCTAAATTCCCAATGGCCCAGCTAATATCCTATTACTAGGCTATACTATACCCATAATCCCTAATCCCTACATATTTCCTATCTAAACTCATTCTAATCCCAATTAATTTGTTAGAGGATTCTAGAATTGGAGGATTATACAATCTTCCATATTCTCACCTTTCTTCTCTAGAAGCTTCTAAATCTAGAGGCTTCCAAGGACTTTAAAATTCCTTGGATAATCCTCATTCCTTGATTTCTTCCATTTAAATTTAAATATCCACCATTGATCCCTCCCACCAAAATCTATTTAAACAACTCCTCTCCTACATGGAAGGCCATTTCTAAGCTTCATATCAAATCCATGTCAAAATAAGCAGCAATCTTAGGAGTCCATAATCAAGCATCCATGTCAAAAAATTGAGTCAAGTTAATCCCAATCATATTTGTATTTTATTCCATTTAATAATGGTGTATATAAATTATCTTTAGAATTCTATAATGTTTGTTTGAATGTTTACTCACCTATTGCATTATGATTTCAATGGATTTATCACTTTAACTAGGTAGTTGATTATTTGGGTTGATTGAATTACATGATCCAATCCATAGAGCTCAAAAATCATCTATAGATACTAGTGAAAAAATTACTAAAGTGAGGATACATTTTCTCAATATCTCCAAGTTTATGATGTTGGAGATGAAGTTGAGTCTCTCTTCCATGTTGTAATTCTAGGATAGTTTTTCTACTATAAATTCTAGGATAATTTCAACATATACTACATTATCCATAATTTTATAACCTTTTCTATCAAATTCATAATGTATTTATCTTATATTAGTGGATTTAGCATCTAGTGTGATGTTGTTTTTTTTAGTATCCATTAATGATTTTGATTATATGGTATTAGCCTAGTTAATAAAATCTGGTTCATGGAGACTAGGTTGAACTATATCAACATACATGGTATAATTAGGAAAAGGTGTTTTATTTTGTATCGTATCATCCTCAACAGTATAGTTTTTTTTATTTATCAATGATAAATAAATTATATTAGCACTTTGTAATTTTTTTGGTGGTGTAGTTATGTATTAAGGAGTGGAGTGTATCAAGTTGATAGGTATAATTAGGAACCTAAGTAATATGTTGAATGGTATTAGGTTGGATGATACCCTTAGTTTTATTATGAATTATTTTAATGGTATTAGGTTTGCCAATAAAATTAGATATGGTGGAAAATTCAATAATATAATATAAAAATTATGTATTATTTTACAATGGGGGGTTATAGGGAGGGACATAACCTTTAGGTTTTGGATCATTCTTATGATCACTGGAATTGCAGGGGATATGAAATAAATGAACATGTAATTTAAAAGATTTCATTCTAATAATGGTTTTATGATAATTAATTAAATCTAATTTTTTTCATTGGGCTTGTAAAACTACATATTCATAATCATATGATGGATAAATTTTAAATAAATGAGTTTCTAGTTGAGAAATTTCAATGGAAATATCCTTGGTTGATATACCAATGTTATTGAAAATGAGATGAGATAATGACATATGATATTTGAAATAATTTGACTAGCCCAAAATCATTTTATTTAAATTCATCTTATGTTTAAGAATATTCATTTGAATTTCATGGTAAAATACTTTCAATATCATCATCGATCAAATGAATGGTTATATCTCATGGTAAGAGAGAATAAGGAATTTATTCTGCTATGTAAAGAGGTAACTAGGTGGTATAGCATATAATTTTAACTCATTGGGTTTGCCATCATTAAAATATATAAGGGTAATTTGTAGATAAATATTCAAATTACAAAATAAATAAGAGGAGGACTCTAAACATGATAAATAATTAGATTATGATAATGTGTTTTAGGATTAGGCAGCATGAGACCCCATGAGTTGGGATCTACATCACAATTGTAATGCTTTGCATCATTATTTAAGTTAATGAATTGGATATATAAATATGTGGTAACTCTCATGCGTTGAGTTTAAGGATGACCTAGAATGTAACTATAAAAGAGTGGAAGATATAAAACTATCAAATATTTGTATATTATTTTAGGTCCAATAGTGAGATAAAGCCAAATACAATCAATAGGTTTACAGAAAGAAAAAGCATTATGTGAGTTGATTTTACTTAAATTTATCTTTGGAATATCCAAATTTTTAATGCTTGAGACTTTATCCACCAATATATTTATAATTAAGGTATCTATTATCACAATCTTAATGAACAGGGGTCGGTCATTAGATTGGAAAATTATTTCATCATTACTTGTGTCTTCTTTAAGAAACTCTATGGAGAGTTTTTAATAGGGAAAATGTTGATAAATGGTTTTTATATCATGAAATTCCTTAGGTACATGACCTTTAAATCTTTGGGTAGCTAGTTTGGTTTCAATATATGTGGTCTCTTTGATTTATTTAAGTTGTTTCATGAAAAAATACAATTAATATGGTGATCTTCTCATGAGTCTCATTAAAGGAAAATTTCAAGGCATGGAATTAAGTTCACTTAGGAAATTCCATTGTGGTTTAGGGTTGGATAAAAAACTAATTTTTATGTTGATTAGTAATGTTTAATTTAGTATGAATTGTAGTATAAGGGATGGAAGTATTATATTGAGGCTCTGATTGTGGATCAAGCTCATCACTAGTAGGCAAATTGGAAGATGATGTGGTTATGGTATTAGTTTCTTTAATAATTTCATATTTTAAATAAGGCTTTCTAAAATCTATGAAAGAACATTTATGAGTGGGATTGTGATATTGGTTGACATTTAACACGTTAAAAAATTAGGAATTAATCAATAATGGTCATTGTTAACTTCAATTATATAAGCATATTCATTTGAGTGTTGTGTATATGGACCTGATAGTTGAGATTACTTTTGAGGTTTTTGATTTTTTGATTTTGGATTGTATGATATGTTTTTGGATTATTTGAGGTTTTAGTTATGGAATTATTTAGAGATAAGATCATGAATATGTTTTCCCCCAAGTTAGTAGTTACAATAAGTTTTTGAAGTGCATGATAGGTTTCATGAGAGTGATCACTATCAATGTAGAAGCAAAAAAACTTACTAGTGTCATACCATGATGGAAGGGTAATAGTGTAGGTGTAGATTTTGGATAGAGATAACAACTTATTAATTTCCTAAATACTAAAGGGATGGTGGGATGCAAGTTGGTTATTTGATTTATGTGCTCCTACTTTGGTTTAGGGATGTTCATTTTGGGATCAATTAGTGGTTACAATGTTGGTTTAGTTTGTAAATATTCCATTTTGGGATTTAGATAAGTTTAAAAGTGAGGCATAAGAAATTCTTTCCATTTTTATTGGTCTAAATCCTCTTCTAATTTTTGAGGGGAGAAGATCCTAACCTTATATTAAAGAGGGGATTTAAGAGTGGTAACAAAGAGTGAATATATTATCATCAATCATCTTATGGGAAACTTTATGTAAATAATAATTCCATCATTTAATGAAAGTATCATGGAATTCATTAGGGATTTGTTTCATATTAATGAAGTTATTGAGTATATTTTTAGGAAGTTCATTATGTTTAAATTCCTTAAATAAATCATTATCTAAGTCCTATAGTTTTGTATTAGAATGTTAAGTAATTTGATTTCACCATTCTAGCACATATCCCAAAAAAAAATTGGCTAAATTTTTTTTGGAAGCATAAGTTCTAGTTTTAACCCATCACTTATAGAGACTACTAAAGGTTTTATGATGTAAGGCATGATCTTTAGTCCGATCATATGCGATATCTCTAAAAATGTTTCCAATTTCTATAGACACAATGAAAAGTTTTGATGTGCATTTTTACATGTACAAAATTTTGGGTTAGGTCTTCTTACATGCCTCTCTTGGAAGGAAATTCATGAGAATCCCCTCAATGTTTATATCTACTTGGTCTAGGTACATTGATCTTCACATAGTGGCAAATTGTGACCATTTCATTTAAATAGATTACTGGTGTGAATACTTCACACATAATTTTAATGGGTTTTGGGTACTTGAACATTGCAATATATTATTATTTTTTTATGGTGTGTGGATGTGAGTTTCATGTAGTTAACAAAAACAAATAAACAAGAATTCATTTTCCAAATTATAAAATCAAGATGCTTAGGGTTTTGTTTGATATGTTTGTAGCTAATTTAGAGTTCATTCCATTGGTTTTAGCATTCAATAGTAAATTTAAAACTATTTATAAATTAAAAACAATCAAGATATTACATGGAAATAGATTGCATTCAAAACCTAGATCTAACAGATTGATTATAAAAATAGCGAAAGAAGGGAAAACGGAAAAGTAAAACCTACAAAAATGGTGGAAAATTAATTTTCATGATTGTATGAGCTCTAAAAATTATCCACTAAAATAACTAGCATACAAAAAATTACATTCAGATCCAATGTAAGATTCTAAGGAAGATATATAAGGAAAGAGAAACAAAACCCACTATATACATATGCAAGTTGCAATCAAATGAGCATGTTTTATATTAATCAACAATGCATCATTTTGATACTTAAATATATATTTCATTACAATAAATCCCTCAAAATAGTTCCAATGTAAATGGAAAGAGAGGGGTTTGAGGGAGAAATCACATTATAAAAAGATGAAAATTGCATGAAAATTAAAAGGGTGTGGCTCAAAATATCTTACGGAAGAAGAAAAGCCAACCCTTTAATAATAAAATCTAACCAATATATAAAGGATGGGTCTTCCAATGGTAGTTTTCCTCTTAAACCACCAATAAATACTATTCATGTACCCACATTCCTCTTTTCCTTCATTCTCCCTCAAAACTCGCCACTTTTACTATTCATTTCCTATAAAATAGACTAAAAACAAGTCAAAAATTGGTAATTAAAATTTTGAATAGTAAAAAACATATGAAAAAATGAAGACATTTTAAACTTGGTAAAATCAGGTAAAATTGATGAAACCATTGAATTTGAAATGGATTCACCTTTCCAAAAAATCAAATGGTTTGATTTTTTGAAGCTGAGATCAAAAGTTATGGTGAAAAAATGAAACCCAACCACAAAATTGGTGCACTATAGTTAATCAGGGTTTTTCAGGGTCTTAGGGTATTTTTTTTAGTTAATTTTTGAAAATTTGAGTTTTATAGTTCTAATTAGGATTTCAAAGCCTAAATCAAAATGACATGCACTTTTAGACCTAATCAACATTTAAACTCCCAATTAGAACTATGTGTTTGAGGTAGGAAGTCAAGAATTTGAATGAAAGGGGGACCAATAATTAATTAGATCTTGGACCCATGATTAAAAATATTTTAAATTATCATAGAAACTCGTGTTTTTCATAAATTATCATCTTGTTAATAAAAGGATTGGGGCCCCTAAGTATTAATGACCATTTTGGGGCTTGGGCCCCAATTAACATTGCCCAAGGATGGTGTTTGAACTAATCCAGGATTCATCCTTGATTCAAAATGAAACCTCAATAAACCTAAGCCCCATGACCTAGTTGGTGAAAAATATCTAACTCAAACAACCTTTGATTGACACACCTATACAAAGACCTAATTGAGGATCGAATCCCTAGTACAAATACATTTTCCTAATATAAATCCCTGATGACCTAAATATATAATTTTATTCGAGTAACACTATAAACCCACTTAACTGACTATTAGACTTATTCAGAGTTTGAACTCCAATTATCAAAGGATAACCACCCAATTTGAACACCTAGACCTATTTGGGAAAAGTTTGTTGATTAACACAAACACACTACAATGACTCCCCCCCTAAACACATTCAGGCTTTGAAGCCCAATTAGGTCTATGACACTTAAAGATTTTCAAATAAGATATAACCACTACATAAATATCCAATTAAAATTGAAATACATAGGCAATGACACCAAATACCTAGTCAAGGCTTGAAATCCTAATTGAGTATAGGGATATAAAAATTTGAAACACCTACAACTATACTTATATGAAGATTTTGGCAATTTTAACATTAGACTAGGCAATATTATACAAGTATATTATGGAGGCCAAGAAATTGTTTTCAAGGAGAATTGAAAAACACAAAACTTAATCATACAATCAAAAATCCTACACCCTCCTCACAAAGTGGATCGAGAAATAGGAGTAAACTAGATAACACATGTTATATAGACCCTACAAGTGGGATAAGTGCCTCGAAACCATGTTTCTACTCAAAGAGTAAAACATGACACTTTAATGTTTGAATGTTTTTATCATAAAAGGATAGGTTTTGGGAACTTTAAGGGCATGAAAATTGATATAAACTCCTAGATTAGGATAAGAGAGATAAGAGAGCCAAGCTTCAAATGTAAATTGGGAGTTCAAATCTCTAATTTCATGTTAAGTGTTATATATGGAGATTTTTTTCATGGATGTGGTGTTTCCAATGTTGATGGTTTTAGGGCCTAATTTAACACATAGATTAGGCCCAACCATGGGCATCAAATCTATTATGTTTATTCCTTTTTCTTATGATCCTTGACTTAGATAAGAACACAATCAAGTATCCTAAATGATTTCAATTTTTCTCACTTATCAAACTAGAATTTTACTACTTCTTGGTGATTACTAAAATTTAGCAGAGTTACATCACATTTCTCTTCTAGTTGCATCAATTAAAGGAGTTGAGCTTCTACCCTATTGTCTATTTCCATGTAGTCTCTCATGAACTGTAATGTGGCTATTCTTAGGTTGACTAGAAATGCTGGGTCGTGGTTTAAAAAAAGATGATATCAATATGTGCCTAGGGATGATGTAATTCCTATCCTAATAGAGCATAATATGAATTGTAACACATTATGCCAATCCCTATGGTTATTTTTCAAGATCTCCTTAATTACATCAATAAAGTTTTTATTCATTAATTTAGCTACCCCGTTACTTTGTGAGTAATAATTTGTAGAGAAATTTAGGATTATATAGTTTTCATAACATGATTAAGTAAATTTAAGATAAGATAAAGAAGGATAGTTATCACATTCAGAGTAGCAGGCATCCTAAGCTCGGTGACAATTTATTTTTCTATGAATTTTATTACCACATTATCTTTCAAATTATTACATGCTTGAGCTTTAGTCCAATTGGTAAAATAATTGATTATAGTCAGAATTAACGTATGCCCTACAAAGGAATAAGAATTGATCATTCCAAATATGTCTAATCAACATTTTATGAATGGATGGACCTTAATAACCAACTTTAATGGCATGGCAGGGGAGCATTCTCTATGCAGGGTAACTTGGAAGACACGATAGGTATAAACATGAGAATAAACATATTTAGAAACATGCAACCATTAATAGCCTACCCTGAGTAACTAATGATCTGTATCACTATGTGAACTATGATCAATTCTATACTTCCCATGGAAATTGGTGATTACTTCAACCACTTCCTATTTTTTAGGCATTGAATATATATGCCTCCAAGATTTTTTTTTTATAAGACATCTTATTTGATAATTAAATTGATAATTTTCAAGGGTAAGGATCTTATTTAAGGGTAATTTCATATTGTGGTATGTTAGGATAATAATTAAGTTATCCCTAGGCACATCTTAGTATCATCTTATTTACATCCAAGACCCAATCTTTCTATTCAACCTAATAGACCACAATATGAGTGAACTAGAACAAGTAGTAGGACACATACTAATACCAATCATTATTTATGAATCTTTCACTATGTATTATGGGAAAACTATCTATGGGTCTACTTCAGCCATGGCCTTAATGAGTCCTTTACCTCTTACAATTTTCATTTTGTAGAGTTCTAGGTCAAACTCTTGAATACTGTTAATCCACTTGCCTCTTCACTCACCTAAATAATTTTTCATTTAGATGGATTTCAGTGGAAGATCAAACACAAATGAAAATACTTTATTGTAGAGAATGTAGTGTTTGATCTTCTTCACTACTTTGATTAAGGCAAAAGTTTTTTCAATAGTTGAATACCTTAGTTTAGAATTTAAAAGTTGATAACTCATGAAAAAGATATATCTCTAATCAATGTATTATTTCTTGTGCTAAGACAATAACACTCAAGTGTTATAAAGTGAACCTATAGATGTAGAAGGGTTGTGTATATTAAGGATTGATTAACACTGATGTATTTAAAATTTATTTATTGATCTAATAAAAATTTGATTAGGCTTTAGTCATATTTTTAATATTTGAATTATTGCTTAAAATGTTGTTTAGTGTTTAACCTATCTCTGCAAAGCCAAAAATGAAATTCATAATGGAGTTGATCTTGCTAAGGAATGGCTTCATATCTTTATACAACTAAGAAACATAATTTTTATAACTACCATAAATCTTTTTGAGTCTATTGAAATACCTCGATATGAGATGATGTGAGATAATAATTTTATCTATGTCACCCCAAATTTAAATTTATTTGGGTTTAGGTTGATTTCATGATCTTTGTACCTCTAAAGTAATACTATGATGTGGTATTCTCAATTTTAATAAAGAAATGTAAGTCATCCATGTATATGACTATACATTTTATGATAAGATCTTTGAATGAAATATCCATAGTACATTGGAAGGTAGCACCCACATTGATTAGGCTAAAAGACATCCTTTTGTATGTAAATTTACCCCACTTGGTTTTGAGCTATTTCTTGATTTGGTACTCATAGTTTACCACTAACTAATTACTCCCTATGTACCTATCTAATAATGACATCATTTTGGAGCCATTCACTATCTTTAGAACTTCATCTAGTGAAGGCAATCCATAATTATCTTTCTCTGAGGCTTTTTCCTACCTGCAAACATCAAAAAAATACTTATCTCTCTATTTTTATTTATAACCTATACTAAATTATCCACCCACGTGGATTTATTAACACAAAATATTATCCTTATTATAATAAAATTATAAACTTCTTTGAATATCAATAGTTCTAGCATTGGATTCACAAGGCTTTACCTGTATCAGAATAGTTTGACTCTCAGATTGAGAGGGAATCTATACATGAAAATGGATGCATTAAACACTTTTAATTCATCATAGCTCCATGAAATCATGTACTTGAAGTCTTGTAATTCTTGAAAAAAATCTTGTTTTCTTTTGTGATACATGTTGTGCCTAGAATCAGATTATATATTCCCTATCATTCCTTAAATTGCAATGTTAGTGATGCATACCTTCGGTATGGGATAATTTTTTCTTTTCACTTTGGTAATCCATTACAAATAGTCATTCTAGTGGGACCATACCTATTGGTATGATATTAGTTTTCAAATTTTTTTACCCTTATTCATCCAATATAGACTCTTATATGTCATATTCATCTATAACTTGGGACTCAAATACATCCAAGTTTGTGATGAATTTGATGATGTGATAATTATCATTTAATACCTAGAGGTTCTTGATGTTGTTGGGAATGGAAGGAATTTAAAATAACTCCATTTAGAACCTTTAGTTATTCATGATCATAGTTGAGGGTTTCCAAATTTCTTTTGTCTCTCCAACCTCTCACATGTCCCTCATACTACTTGCCTAGCCAAGACTATGTTACCCTACATGTCTTACTTAACAATGAATCATGTGGGTTTTTTTTTGTGATTTAACTTGAGAAATATGTTTATCAACTTTTGTAGAGACCCTTTGAATCATTATACACCTAATAAAACCCATTTGTTTCATCTATATGGTGTATCCTCATCAAGAGGTCCCAAGTTTTCTCTGTGCCCCTCATAGTCAACTACAATTGACTATGAGGGGTCATGTATGTGTAATTATATGATATAGGCCTTATTTTATGGCTTTTTCATCCTATTTTAAGTTTTCCACACCCTACCATAGATATACTTGTTATTTTATATCTAGGTTGAGGTTTATCACCAAGGTTATCTAGTCCAATCTTTAAGATACTCTATAGCCAACCTATAGGAGTATATTTTGTGATGAGTAATAACCTATAGTTACTATTTCAAGATAATACCATGCATCCTAACTCATATGGATAACCTTTGAACATTATTAGGCTCTTTTTAAACATCTAAGATGGCCTATCATGAAGGCATTTACAATTTTGTAGCTTTTAGATGAAAAAAGTTTCTTTTGGATCAAAATCTTGTAGATGATTCTAATTGAGTTTAGTGCATAAATGGGAAATTTGGAGTCTCCAAAAAACAACTTTTCATTGAGAATAATCCTTATAAACTTTACATGAAAATTTTATTATGTATGAGGTACAAGGAAAAGAGATTTAGAGGCTTCAAAACTCCTTGAAACCTTGTTGTTTACTCTTGACAAAAATGTTCAGATCTCTACTTTCCTATTTTAGGTAAAATGGTCCCTAAACCTACAGTCATTGTCTTTGGAAGTGATTTTTAACTCCATTTTATAACCTAACACTTCAAGTGGGTCTACTATGGTCTACCACATTAGTAATTAAAACAAAATTTCCATCACTTCTTTCCACACCTAAAAATGAAATTTTAGCTCTCTGCTAGCATTTAAAGGTAGGTGGATATTTTCAAGGTACAGGTAATAAGTATGAGGATGGATAGTTTGTATTGCTTCTGAATTCTCATGAGTTATAAGCTTATCCAAATTTTTTAAAATTCACTCTTAACATCTCAAAGAGTTTTAAACCACTACTAAGGCTCTCATTCTTACATGACATCATCATGAAATACATGTATGTACATCTTAACTGGTATGCAAGTAGTAAGCATGAATTACAGCAATGTAATAAAGAATATGATTTTATGGTCACTTGACCTCCTCTAATGATTTTTAAATAAAATAGAAGGATGTTTCAAAACTCAAGACAAACTCTCACACTTCATTTTCAATTTTGAACTCTTCCTTTATAGTACCTATACATGTTCATTAATGGCGTAAGATTGTATATGTTGCATAAGACTAAAAAATGCTCAAAATTACATGGAATAATGAAAGTGAAAGCTAAATGGATTCAAGAAATATTTTTAAGAAATTTAATGAACCTAACACAACCCCTTTAATACTTTATCAAATCATGAATATTTGAACATGGTGGAAAACTAGTCTGTCATCCCAGATGAAAGAAGTTTGAAAACTTGAGACAATTTTCTCATAAAAACACCTTAGAACATGAAAATAGGCATGGAAAAAATTAGATGAGGAAATAAATATCCTATTTAATTAAACATAGAAACTAGATTCTATAGAATCATCCAAATAAGATCAAAACCTATAGGGTGCATAGATTGGTCAGTAGAAAAACACAATCAACTTCTTAGGAATGGTTCATAAATAAAATGCCACCATTAATATACAACCAAAAATCACATGAAATATGAATGAGTGTAGAAGATACCCCCAAGAATTTTTTTTTGAAACCTCCCCTGCTAGCCATACCAAGTACAAACCTGAAGACCTTTTTTTCTTGCCAAGCCCGGTGGAGAGAGAGAGAGAGAGAGAGAGAGAGAGAGAGAGAGAGAGAGAGAGAGGAGAGAGAGAGAGAGAGAGAGGAGAGAGAGAGAGAGAGGAGAGAGAGAGAGAGAGAGAGAGAGAGAGAGGTGATTTTACTCATTTATTAGATATTATAATCAAAATAATCACTATTATAAGTGTGTATAATACCAAGGCACACTCTTAAAAAGTCCTTAGCTATGGGAGGTCATACATGTTTGTAAACCTCATTAAATGCTCATGTTTTTCAAGAAAACTACACATTATTCTGAATAACCTACCACTTTTTAGTTATGAACAATTGATTAAGGAATAATAGGAAACATGAAATGTGAAATCACCCTTATTACACATTCATCCTTCCCAAGGAGGTTTTACAACTCATTTGATGCTCAATTTATGATCCCCAAATCACTCAAAATGATATATTAGCTAATATGACTAATGACCAAGGCTAATGTGATATGTAATAACATCAAAATATTAGACCCATAAAAACACCTAAAAATCAAATTTTTACCTATAGGGGTCCCAATTTGACTTGGAGGGTCAAATTTGGTCAAAACATTAGTGACTCATAGGGGTAGTACACTTGCTATACTAACTAGAAAAATAACCTTATCTATCCATTAGGATATGGAGTCACATGTACATGAATTTTGACATAAAATTTTCCTTTGACAACAAACAAAACACAAGGAAAACCAATAATAAGTAATACACAAGACAAGAAACTAAGAAAAAATAGACTTGTGCTTCATGAGCACTTATGGAACACACACACCAAACTAAAAAAATTATCTCAAACACTAACTAAATTGAGAAGAAAACTCCATTTTGGATCAAGGGTTAAGTTTTAAACCTTCCTTGATTTATGAACTGAAAGATTTAGTTAGACATGTAGCCTTTTGACCTTTAGTATTGATGCCTCCATCTTCTTTATGGTGTTTTCCAACTCATGATATTCAATGAAAACCAAGAAAATCCATATAGGTTGGATATTTAAATGAAAGGTTATTATATCCAAATATTTTAAATCTTATTATGTATTTGACCCTTGATGTGCAAGTTTGAAAATATGATAATCCTCTCAGCCTTGTTCTTCTCCTTGACATAATGTGCTTGATGTTTGGAAGCACCAAGATTTCCTTCACCATGCTCCTACATTATTGAATGTGTTTTTGTCTTAGATGAATCTCTTGAATATATTTTATGTAAAATGAGATCTGCCTTGACATCATTATCCATGTCTACAACTTCTTATATAGTAACATCATCAAATGGATTCATGACAGTAGCTTCTTGGCCACTATAATGACCTTTATATTTATGTTTGATTTAACATTCAATATCATGTTTATTATAATCATAAAAAAAAAATTAGATATGCAATCTTTTGGATAAGAAAAAACTTTACCCAAATTATCAAATTCCTTACATATGACATTGAACTTTTGCCATAAATCTTCTTCCTCATGAATGTCATCTTCAAGAGCCATTCCCTCTACCTTGGTCTCAAGAGACTATCTTAGGTCTAAGATTTCTTGATGAGTGAATTTACCTTAATCATTGATATTAAATTCTATTTCATGCTTGAGATGGTCATCAACAACTTCATGATCAGACATGGATCCTTATTCAAATACCTCTCTTCAAGTCTTGGCCACATTCCTCATGGATAGCTAAAAAATAGTCTTCAATATGTTTCTCCTCATTCAAAAAGATAGGATTTCCTTCATTTTCACCAAGGGGACTCCCTATGGTAATTTATTCCTCATATTTAATCATGAGACCTTATTGATCAGACATGAATTAAGTTTTCTCTTCTTCACTTGCTTCTCTCAAGATGGGCTCCTCCTTAAGAAGGGGTGATGTGGAATGTTAATGGATAGGTTAACATGAATGAGATGGAATTCAACGTGTATTGGAAGGTTGATGAGTTGGATATGGAGTGTGGGATGAAGGGGAAGGCTTATGAGTGGATTTGAGAAAGACAAAATCACTAGTAAGCTCATAGGGAAGTGAATTCTTTGACTGATTAGAAGGAATATAATCTACATAAGCAGGAGATGCTTTTTGAAAATAATTTTTTTGCATATAATCCATGGAATCCTCTGATTCTATATGAAAATACTCATACAAGTACCCTTGAGGTTGATATGCATCATGGTATGAATAATAGGGCTCATTTTTGGACTGATAGAGAGGTGTTTCTTGATAGGTTTTTTGGCAGCCTTCCTCATAGGGTTTTCCAACAACATGGTGTCCATATGAAGAGGGAAGTGAAGGGTTATAAGGTTGCCACAAGTCTTAATATTATTTCTAATTATCATCATATACTTACTAAATATAAGTATTACCAGCTCCAATATGATCCTTATCAACCTTATCATGAGTTGTATCAGGCTCATAACTAGGTTGATGAGGATCATAAAAAGGTTGTTAATGAGTACCATAAGATTTATATACCTCACCAGCTTGTGTCAAAAAAATAAATTCTAAAGTTAGAAATAGAACTTCATTAAGAAGTAAGAACAAAATAAATGATCATAAATAATATTCAAAAGGAATACCTGGGATACTTGACTAGTTGATGTGATCTCAGAGTCACCATTGATGTTTAGATAGATGCCTCCAAAGGCTGATGTGTTAAACAACAACACCAAAAATATTTTAAATTATTAGACTAAATATCTCACCAGGCATGTTATGACTTGGATTCTCACCGTTTGAGGATATGTCTTATCTCTCCTCATCTATGTGGTACAATTGAAACATCTCACTTTATATGGGTAATCAATTTGGTGAGATGAATCTCTAAAATTAAGGGCTAGTTCCCTGAATGTGTATTGAAATGATTTCACCTATAATAACTAATTATTTATATGGAGAAGGGTTATATTTTACATTATATGAAACCTAACATATGGGTTAATGCACCAATATTATTACCACAAGACAATCATACTCTATCACAAAGAAACAAGGCATATAACACTAGTCTAAGAGTCCTAGAATGCACTAACATCACATATTTCAATTTGAAGGTGACATGAATGAAGAATATTCAAGGTGAATGGAACCATAGATCAATTTAAGATACTAAAAACTTCATTATAAACTTAAGAACATATTTTTACACTTAAAAACACGTCATATGACCTTATAGGCATGAAATCACTTGCATCAAACATGGAATGATTGTGAGAAAGCAAGGATAAATGAATATATCTTAACCATTCACTATTCATCTCTTCACACACTTTTAAAATAAGATATATGAACTAAAAATAGATTTAATTTATTGTCTAAATAAATTAAAATTTTAAAAATAGTAGGAATTCACCATACATGGTGTGGTATTATATTATAAAGGCCAAAATGGTAGCTCTTATAGAAATTGAGAGAGAGAGAGGAGAAGAGAGAAGTTCAAAGGTCATAAGTACACTTGTAAAACTAAGAAAAGGAGTTAAATATGAATGAGAGTAATATTTTAAATGAAAAATTTAAGGTTAGGAAGCACAAGTGTCACCCCAAGTCATGAAACTCTTAAAATGTGGCGTAGGAGTTCTCATTCTCGATTAGAAAACTACCTTCATGATTTATCCCTATTTGGACATCACAAAAATGACTAGGGATAGGTCTGATGACTAGAATTTTATAAAATTATTTTATATATTCCTCTCAATGAATTGGTTTTAGTCTTGGTCATCTAGAACCTTTGGGATATGAGTTATCACCATTTGTAGTCAAAATAGCTCTTCTTTCCCACACCTTGCACACTTGGCCTCAATTTTAGATCTAGTTTCCCATGAAAATACATAAAAATTAGTTTATGAAATGTGTCAAGACCCTCCATGTCCTTATAGTCATTATAAATACCTTAAATTAGTTTACTTTAAGTTTTCCACCCTTTTCACTAGCTTGGTCACTATGCCAATTTGGATTGGCTAAGATGAAATATCTAGTTGAGGCACTTAAGAGTTTTTACAAGGAATTAAATTGACTTGGAGAGTTATATTAATTCCTAATATTCCATTCCATGTGATTTTCGTCTATTTAAACCTCATATAACCTACATAATACAAAAAATAGTAAAGAAAACCCTATTTTGTAATCCATCCATACAATTACATACAACTAATCTTGATGGTAAGGATATTGATAAAGTATTCTTCAACATATAATAAATTTTCATGATATTCTAGTCCATTAGAATATCTCTTCATCCTCATTTCTCTAATTGGGTGATTATTCAATGTTTTTTAGGGTTTTAGGACATTTACACTCTTCAGTTTTGTTCATAAAAAGATGACGTTGAAGCTGAAAAAAAATCTCACAAGAGTAGATTTAAAGACCCCTATGAACACCACCAAACTTACTTTACCTCCATACAAAACCTTCAAGGAGATGTGAACTTCCAAAATTTCTCTATCAAATTATTCCTTTTCTTTGTACATGACTAATGTTGCCTTTGATCCAAAAGATGAATTCCTTATGATTCCTCTACATTATAATATATTTTAAACGTATATAAGGTCCCTAAAAACATGTAACAATCCATTTTAATGTTTTCCTAAAGTTAAAATTGAAAATGACCTCCTATTTGGCTTCTAGGCCTCACCATGCTTAATAGACGTGATGGCAAACTTATCTACCTATGACATCATATTGGGTTTAACCCTCCTTATAAAGGTTCCTGATGTTTTATTAGGTTTATCCAATCTTCATAAATCTCTCTTCAATGCCAAAACCACTCCTATCTAATCTTATATCCCTACTTTCTTCAAAACTGCTAGTTTATGCATAAGGGGAAGTACCCTCTATCTGAGACAAAATAAAGGGTAGTAACCCTATTATATTAAATAAAATGAATATTTTAGGGCCTTATTCAAGTTTTTACAACCTTATAAACCAAAATTCAGCTTTTTACCATGTCATTTGACCTTTTAATACATGCAAAAACCAAAATAGACTTTGGTGAAGGTGGACTATGTATGCAAGATTTTCATAAGGACTATGTGATACCTATTTGGATTCCTTTATCTATTATATGTCTATCATGACAGATACATAAAAACATAATGATCATATCTGAGGTATTATAAACTTATTTTGTTTCTACATCCTATCACATATCCCTCATACCGCTTACATGGTCAAGACTACATTATCCTGCCTGTCTTCCTTAACAATGAATCTTGTAGGTTGTTTTGTATGATTTATCTTGAGAAATATGTTTATCAACTTCCATATAATCCATTTTAATCATTTTACAGCTGATTTAACACATTTTTTCATATATATATGCTATATCCTTATCAAGAGGTCTCAATTTTGCTCTCTGCCCTCATAGTCAACTATAGTTGATTATGAGGGGTCCTGTAGGTGTAATTATTTGATCTAGGAGTTGTTTTATGTATTTTTCATACTCATTAAATTTTTTGACACTAACATATCTATACTTATTCCTTCTTTTTTTTTGGGTCTATCACTAAGTTTATTTATCCCAATCTTTAAGATACCTTACAACCAGCCTATAGGTGTACATTTTATGAGGAAAAGGAACTTGTAGGTAGTGTTGTAGGATCATACCATAAATTTTGAATCATATGGATAAAATTTGAAAATAATTAGGATACTTTTGAAAATTTAAGATGACCTATCATGAAGGCATTTCCAATTTTGTAGCTTTTGGATGAAAAAAGTTTCTTTTGGATCAAAACCATGTAGATGATTATGACTAAGTTTCATGCATAAATGGGAAATTTAGGATGTCTAAATACCCAATTTTAAATGATAATTATCCATATAAAATTTTCATGGTTATTTTATTATGTAGTAGGTACAAGGAAAATACATTTAGAGGCTTCAAAAATCCTTGCAACCTTGTTTTTTCTCTTGAAAAACATGCTTAGACCTATATTTTCCTACTTGTAGGGAAAATGGTCCCTAAAACTACATTTTATACCTTTGGAAGTGATTTTAAACTCCATTTTACAACCTATCCATTAAATTTTGTCTTATATGGTATACCAAATTATGAATTCAAATAAAAGTTCCATCACTTGTTTCCACACCTCAAAATGACATTTGAACTCTCTAATAACACCTACATGCAGGTGGACATTTTCAAGGTAGGTAGTAAGTATGAAGATGGATAGTTTTTATTAATTCTAACTTCCCATGAGTTCTAAGATTATCCCAATACCTTCTAATTCACTCTTCACATATCAAATAGTTTTAAACCACTACTAAATCTCTCATTCTTAGATGATGTCATCATGGAATTCATGTATGTACGTCTTGACTAGAATGTAGGTAGTAAGCATGATTTAAAGTAATGTACGAAAGAATATTATTTTATAGTCACTTTTACTCCTCTTATGATTTTCAGATGAAACATAAGCATTTTTTCAAGCTCAATACAAAATCTCATACTTCGTTTTCAATGTTCAACTTTTCCTTCATGGCACTTGTACACATTCATTAATGGTGGAATATTTTATATGACATAGAACTAATGAAAATTAATTTTAAGAATGAAATTGGAATGTAAACATAATCAAGATATAATTTAAAACATGTAAATTAACCTAACACAACCCCATGAAGCCATTGTCAAAGCATGAAGATCTGAACATGGTGGAAAACTATCCTGTCATCCCAAATGAGAGCAGTCTATAAACTTGAGATGATTTATTTATAAAAACACCTTAAAACATTAAAAAAGGATGTAAAAAATTATAATAGTAAATCAACATCCTACGGAATCAAATTTAGCAAATATATTGTACAAAATCATCTAAACAAGAGTAAAACATATAGGTTACACAGATTGGTAAGCAAAAAACATAGCCAAATTATTAAGAATAGTTCATAAAGTACATGCCACCATTAATATATAACAAAACATCAAATTTAATATGATTGAGTGTAAAATATACTCCCAAGAGCAATTTGTCTAAAAACTCCCTTGCTGGTCATACCAAGTACAAACCTAAAGACCATTTTTGTTGGCCAATCCTAGTGGAAGGAGAGAGAAGCAATTTTATTCATTTCTTGGATATTATAATCAAATTAATCACTATAAAAAGTGTCTATAATACCAATGGACACACATAAAATTTCCTCAAATGTGGGATGTTGTACAACTCTATACACCTCATTACATGTTCATGTTTTTTAAGAAAACTACCCATTCTTCTGAACTACCTACCACTTTTCAATTATGAATAGTTGATTAAGACATAATAGGACACATCATACATTAAATAACCCTTATTAAACCTTCACACTTCCCAATAAGGCTATAAAACTCATTTAATGCTCTATTTATGACCCCTAAATGACTCAAAATTATATATTAGCTAATATGACTAATGACCAAGGCTAATGTGATATGTAATAACATAAAAAGGCATATAATACCACCTATGACATAATATTATACCCATAAAAAAACCTAAAAACACATAAAACCCAAATTTTTACCTAAAGGGGTCCCAATTTGACCTATAGGGTTAAATTTGGTCAACATTAGGCATAATTTATTTCAATGTGATCATCTATGTTATGAAACTTATACCAATTGTGAAATACCAAATCATTTAGGATTAATGAATTTGAATCACTATTTTTATTTATATGATACTTATTTTCCAATGGGATAGGCACAATTCCATTGTTTGGCCTCATATTCCATTTCCTATTGGTTCTCTAGAAGTTGAAATTTTTATTTTGTGGTGGGTTATTTGCATTTTGGTTGGATTTGTGAGAGACCTACCTATGTAAATTGACTATATAATTTTCCAACCTCTAAACCATTTGATATAACTTAGATACTTCAAGGTTCACACTAGCATTTTGTGGATTAAATAATTATGGTTATGGGTGATCCACATGTGTAGTAGTATTTGGAAATGTAGGCATAGTAGAATGTTCCTGGTTATGAGAATTATTGATAAGTGTCTATTTTTTTATAAATGTGGTGAAAACCTATTGGTTGTTAGTAGGGGCACTATAACCACTGAAGCTAGGTATGGTTCTAGTGTTGTAATATGTAACGAGATTAAGTTTTTCATTGTTTTCCTTTGAAAAAATGTGATTGTGAGGAATATAAAGTTGATTATTAACCATATAGTTCATAGAAATTGAGTTGTAGACTAAATTTGGGCGTACATATAGGGAACCTAAGATTTGATTAATCAATGGAGTGTTGTGTTAAAGAGTATAGTTAAACACTAGAATAAGATTATAGGCACTAGGTTGCCCAAATTAAGGTAAAGAAACATCTCCATAGCCTTGTGACACCATCTATTATTCAATGTTAACAACTTAATTGTATTATAAAGATAAAGATAACATGTTCATTGGGGTTCTTATGAAGAACATAAAAGTCATTGAGTCTAAATCCATCTAGTAGGTTTGTATAGTGGCCACTTTTGTTTTCATATATGGGTCTTTCAAACATTGTATATCATGTGTAAACATTAATTAAAGACACTCATCAGTTCATTGGGTTCCATATGGGTAGTTTGAAAATGATGGTACTAGAAAAATGGATCAATAGGCAGCCTAAAATGATTGATAAACATGGTTTCAATATTGTTTTAGGAATTAATAAGTCCCTTTGGAAAATAAAGATACCAATCATAAGAAACTTATCCCAATTATTAAGGAAATTAAGAACATGTAGCATCCTCATGTTGAACTTGAATTCAAATTAAGGCATATTTGAATACCTAAATATGGTCTTTAGTTATTTGGATCCCATTACGTAAGTACTTCAAAAAAAAATGTCAAGATTATTTGTGAAGTCATGGGCATGTCCTGTAACATTCAAAGGGTATCCACCTCCACCATGACAAGTGGGATTAACTAACATTCATGTGGTTTGAAGGAAAAAATGGGTTAATTAAGTAAACTAGAACCATAGACAAGCTACTATATGTGTGTGTTTTTTGAGTTTTTTATTTCCTTTTATTTTTTCTTTGTTTTTTATGCTCGGTAAGTTCTAAAAAAATAAATTCATCATCTATAGAATTTGATCTCATGGGTATCCATATAATTTATAGTTTAGATTGTTAACTACTTGAGTATGGGCAATGATCCTAAGTGTTCAATTTTAAAATTTTTGTTTTATGCTTCTCAGAATTTGTGACCCTCCTTCTAGTTCAAATCCTATTGACACATATTTTAACATGTGCCAAATTTTAGGGTAACTTTTTTGACTTGCCTCTTGGAAAGGATATTCATGAGGATCCCCTTAAGATTTATATCTACCTACTCTAGGCAAACTGATCTTTATTCAGTGGCTCATTGTGACCATTCCATTTCAAGGGTCATGCTAGTGTGAATACTTCAAACATAATTTTAATAGGTTTGAAGTACTTGAAAAATATAGGAGATAATTCTTGTTTTGTGGTGTGTTGATGTGATTTTCATGTAGCTGATACAAACAGATAAATAAACATTCATTTGCATAATTATAAAATCAACATGTTTAAGGTTCTATTTGATATGTTTAAAACTAATTTAGATTTCATTACATTGGTTTCAAAATTGAACAATGCGTCTATAATAGTGGATAAATTATCAAAAATCAAGATATATGTGGAAAAAGGTTGCATTCAAACCCTAGATCTAATAGATTGATGAAAAAATAGTAAAATAATGGAAACGTGAAAATAAAATCCCATAAAAATGGTGGAAAATTTTATTTCATGATCATATGTGTTCTAAAAAAATCCACTAGACCAAAAAATGTATACACAAAAACATTCAAAGCCAATGCAAGCTTCTAGGGAGGATAGATAAGGAAAGAGTAGCCACAATCATTGTATACAGTCACAAGTTGCAAGAAAATAATCTAAGTCTTCTATTAATCAATACTATATCATTTTGATACTCAAATATATATTTTATTATAATCAATCCCTAAAATGTTTTATAGAATAATGTTAGTAGAGGAGTTTTATGGATAAATTATACTAAAAAACTAAAAATTGCATGAAAAAAAGGGGTTGGCTCAAAATACCTTGTGGAAGAAGAAAAACCAATCATTTAATAATAAAATAAAACCAATATATAGAGGATGGGTCTTATAGAGAGGGTAGTTTCCCAAAACAAACACCATTAATTCACCCAATTGCCTCTTTTCCTTCATTCTCCATCCAAACTTTCCACTCACCCACATTGTTCTTTTCCTACAAAATAGACAAAAACAAGTCAAAAATGGAAATTAAAAACATAAACAATAAAAATCATATAAAAACATGAATATTTTTTAAACTAGTTACAACTAGGCAAAATTAAGGGTATTACTGAATCTATGACAAATTCACATTTTTGAAAAATCAAATGTATTTAGTTTTTGACACCCAGATCAAATATTATCACAAAGAAATGAAGGACAAACCCAAAATTGGCCCATTAGACTTAATCGAGATTTTTGGGGTTTTAGGTCATGTTTCTATGATAATTTTTTGAAATTTTGAGTTTTCTAATTATAATTAGGCTTTGAAAGCATGAATAAAACAAACATGCACTTAAAAACCTAATCATCATCTAAATGCCTGATTGTAACTATGAATTTTAGACAATAAGTTAGGAATCTTTAGTGGAAAGGGGCCCAAGACCTAATCATGTCTTAGACCACCAATTACAACTATTTTCAATTCCTGCTTGCTCTCCTATGTTATTTGGGACTTTTTTTCTAGTTCACAAATGGAATGGACCATCTCAATGACCTAGTTGGGGCTTAAGCACCAATTAACATTTCAAGTCTACCTGGGGATGGTCCCTAAACTCATTGAGGATTCATCCCTAATTAACACTATAACCTTAATTAACCTAAGACCCATAAACTTGTCATGGAAAAATACATAACTAATACTATCTTTGATTGACACTCATAGACTAAAAACTAATTAGGAAATGAATCCTTGGTTACAACTATGCTCACTCAACACAAATCCACATCAACCTAATTGGATATTTTTTTCCTAGTATCATTACAAATTCCCCTACCCAACTATTAGACTTATTGAGAGTTTTAACTCAAATTGCCAAAGGATACTACCACCCTTCAAACGCCTAGACCTATTCAGGTAAAGTTTTCTAATTAGCATAGAAACACTATGATGACCCCTCCCCAGACCTAATCAAGCTTTGAATCCTAATTAGGTGTATAGAACTTAAATATTTTCAAACAAGACCTAACCACTATAGAAAATTGTAATTAGCAATGAAACATGCATATAATGACATTGAAGACCCAAGTAAGGTTTGAAACCCTGATAAGGTCTAGGGAATTGGAAAATTTTAAATCACCTATAATTATACCCATTAAGAGATTTTGGAAATTTTATCTTTAGACTAATCAATATTTTATAAGAATAGTATGGAGATCAAGAAGTTGTTTTAGAGAGAAGTGAAAAAAAAAAACTTACACATATAATCCCAAAGTATTAGATGGAGTGGGTTTTATAGGTTGAGATAAAATAGAAACCAAAATTACCCTAGAGTGTATTGAGAGACCTATGCAAGCTAGAGAACACCAATTCTAGGTACCCTGAAAGTGGGATAAGTGCCTCGAAAATGTGTTTTTGGTAAAATAGTAGAAAAGGAAAATTCATTGTTTAGACCTAGTCATCATAACAAGATAGGTTTTCAGATCCTAAAGGTAATTAAAATCAAGATAAATTCCTAAGGCATGCCAAGAGAGCTAGGTTTCAAATGCAAATTAGGATGTCAAAATTCCACTTTCATTCTAAGTGTTATATATGACATTTTCTCACATGAAGTTGGTATTTCCAATTGTTATGGTTTTAGGGATAGGTTTGACATACAAATAAATATGGAATGAAAATAATAATTAATAATGATGAGACCAGATAGCTATGAGCACAAACATGAGTGAAGTGATAATTAAACAAGTGGTTCCCTAATTATTTTGAAAATTAGGGCATGTTGTGTAAGTAACAACAAAAGGATTCAATTGTTTATTTTGAATATTTTGTAGTATTTTTTTAATGGATTGGTGGTTGAGGAAGAATGATTTGGTGTGAATTCATAAGAGTGGGGGTATAATTATAAATTAGTTGGTTCATGTTGATTTGGTCTAGTTAAATAACCATTTTAAAAATGTGGTTTCACATTTGGATCATTTGGGTGTTTTTGAAATATTGCATAAGGGTCTTTTTCTCAATTATTTATGCAAGGATTTATTTTGTATATAGAGGTGGATTATAATTAGTATTTTGATTAGAAATTGTTGGCAGAAAATTATAATATGATGGAGTATTAAATGAGTGGTTTCCAATATTATTAGTTGTAGGAAGATTGTCAATATTTGTGTTTATTTCCATAACTATTATATCACATGATGGAAGATTATTTATACCACCACTATTTTCTATAAGATAGATAATATTGTCATCAAGGTTATTAATTAGTATGAAAGGGTATTCTTGATTATCATTTTGGTCAATTTGAACCATATTGTATTTTATAGATCTAGAGTGATGCTAAGATAAACTACACCATGAAGAGTTTTCCTCAATGGTGAGAAAAATGGGAAGGAAATAATAACCCATGTAAAATATGAATGGGTTGAGGCAAGAAAGGAATATTCTATGAGGTGACATAATGATGATAAGTGGATTGTATTTGTGGGATAAAATAGTTGGATATAGGAAATTGGTGGTATCAAGAAATTCGATAAAATTAGTTTTTGGGTCTAAACAAGATACTATATCGAGCTTGCCAATGTAGTTTATTTTTAAAAATAAATTTTATCAAGTTGGATATATATTTTAATAAAAATGTGGGGTTATTGATGATTAGATAAAATGATTATGTTGGTAGGTTTATATAGTATGTAATAATTTGTTGAAATTATTCAATGTAATAGGGAGAGCACATAAAATTATATTAGGCTAGCCAGCAAAGTTTACAAACACATAAATGCATTAGGTTAGCCAATGTTGTTCTCAAACATAGAAAAAAAATTATTGAATTGGCTAACACACTCTATAGGAAAGGAAAGATAAAATTTAAATAATCATTTATGAAAATGAAGATAGGTATGTAAATTAATAAAAAAATGTTTGAACTTAGATATATTGATCCAAATCTTGATTATTGAATACATTCATGAAGCCACTAAACATGGAGGATTCTAAAATACCCATTACCAGATTATATTTTCTTTGAGGTTCATTGCAAGTAAATTATCAGGGTTAACCATTTACAAGTGCACTATGAAATCAAATGGATGGTTAGCTTCCTAAGGCTGAAAATAGGGAATCCTAGGCATTTATGATATACCATGAGGTTTGTGGAAATAAAATTACATGTGTTTTTTTATTTAATGGACTGAGTAATGGGGAAGTAACCCTTACACCATGACACTGGTAAAACTAAAATTAATTGGCCCAAAATAAAAACTCATGTTCATTTTAAAAGTAATAGAAAATAGTTTCTAGGAAAATTTAAAAAAAGTAAAAATAAAGATCTAAAATAATATATATTGAAAGTTAAATTTGTAGCATGAAGTGGAGATTTTCGGCCATCCAATATTAAAATGAAAGGATTTGATGATATTTGAAAATAAGTATTGGGTAAAACAATCTTGAATATTACCATTGGAAGCCATTCATTACCTACTCTATGACAAATTATGCTAAGTTATTTGAACTATAACATACTTTTGAGATGGGATTGGATGCATGAGATGTATGAATTCACATATACTTTACAATAATGTTTAAAATTTAGCCACCAAAGAGTTATTTACATATGTCTAATGGACATTAATCATTTCAAACATTATGTGATCATCCACCAAATGAATAATCTTCCACCATAGTCATATAACCTAGATTTTGGTTCCTAATATTTTCTTAAATATGTGTATAAAGGGAAAGGATTTGGAAAAAATAAACTTTGAATAACCCAACCCATATATCTATAAATAATATCAATCAATAATAATTGGGATGTTTAGAAAATTTTGTAAGTCAAAAATAAACTATTAATAGTGATACTTTTTTTCCAAAGGGTAGATCATAATGTATGCATATACCTACCATATTTCCAAAATTGATAGATTCTAATTTGTTTGGAAAAATTATTCTCCAAATGTTTAAACAGTAGATGCTTTCTCAAATGATGATTTTTTTCTCCTGTACTTAGGGACACATGAGGATATCATTTCCTTATATCATAAAAATAGGTTTCCTCATACCACCTCTACTCATGCTTACTTTGGTGATATAAATTATATAAACTTCCAACATGATGCACCTAGTATTATTCCTAAAACACCTTATTTTATAGAATGATCCACTTTGATAAATGAATAAATAGTCCAATATAAATATAAAAAAGATAAATATCCTGAACTGGTAATACCTGCTAAAATTACATATGAAGATGAAGGAAAGGGATATCAATAATTAATCCATGATTTGCCTAAGTTTTTTTCTTCTTATTACATAAATATTTTCAGGATTGATCCATCATTCATTATGCATAACATATTATTATATCCAGATGTCAAATATATAAAAAAAAATATTTGAAAAATGTCTCCAAAGGTGGAATTACAAGTAAAATATGATATTTAGACATGATTAGATGTAGGATTCATAATATATATTACACATTCTAATTTGGTTTCTAATAATTTACTTGTTACCAATCCAAATGGTGATATTCGTTGTTTCACTAATTACTGACTTAAATAAAGTTTGTCCAAAAGATGACTTTTCATTACCTAACATTGACATGATTGTTGATTATATAGCTAGACAGGATAAATTTTAATTTATGGATAGGTTTTTATAGAAATAATCAAATAAAAATTAACCCAAGAGATCAATAAAAGATAACATTTATGATTCTATGGGGCACATTTTGTTATACTATCATGCTTTTTAGACACAAAAAAATTGGAAGCACATACCAAATGGAAATGACACATATGTTCCATAATTTTATTCATAAAACTATTGAGGATTATATTATTTATTTACATTCAAAATCTAAACACTTACAATACCATGCTACTAATTTAAGAAAAATATTTGAAATCTTGCAAAAAATTGATGTGTAGTTAAATCCAAATAAATGTGTTTTGGAAGTATTTTATGGAAAGCTTCTTAGGTGCATTATTTATCAATATGACATCAAGGTTAATCCAAAATAGGTAAAAAATATATTTTAGATGCCATCACTAATTAATATGAATTAGTTATGATGTTTATAGGGCATAGTTTAGGCCATTCAATGTCTTATTGCTCTATTGGCTGGTAAGACAATTATTTTCATGTGATTGATAAAAAAGGAAAACAAAATTTTATAGGATGACATTTATCAACAAAAATTTGATAATGTAAAATAATACTTATTATAATTATCAATACACATGCATCTTATACCAGATAGACCATTACTAATTAGTATATCTACCACTTATGAGGCATGACAGGCCCTATTAGCACAATACAATGATGACCACAAATAATGAGTAATTTATTAAACCATCCATAAATTTTTTGATTATGAATTTAAATATACTATGATGTAAAAATTACATTTATATTTGGTATTTGTTACCCAAAAATTATAGCACTATTTACTCAACATTAAGGTTCATGTAATAATTAAAGAAGATCCATTAAAGTTTCTCATAAACAAAACCCACTTAATAGGCCACATCACAAAATGGACAATGAAACTTACAAAATTTGATCTGAAATTTATATCCAAAAAATAAATAGAAGGTCAAGTTATGGTCAACCAATTAGCTACAACTCTATTACCTAACCATTTTCAAATTACTGAAGCATTTTGTGTAGAATTCGAGGAATATAATATATCTTTGAATCCCTAGAATTTTTTTTTATGGATGGAATTATTAGATAGGAGTGGGGGTAGGTATTATATTTATCACCCAAAAGTGAGAATACATGCCATTATCTTAAAAAATATCATTCTCTTGTACCAATAATATAGAAGAATATGATGACTTAATAATTGGATTATCAATCATGTAAAAACATCATATCAAGGATATTTACGTACTTTGTGACCCTTAATTTGTTGGTAATCTATTAAAAAATAATTACCAAACCAAACAGGGTCACTTAAAACCATATAAATAAATGTTGGATAAATTATAATAAACATTTGATAAATTATATATTAATAGTATTCCATTTAAAAATAACTACCATGCAGATGCAATGGCCAGTGTTGCATCTTTAATGACTTTTGATAACAATGATAATCATATAAAATTTATAATTCAATAGTTATAAAATCCTTCTATTTATGTAGACAAGATGGATGCCTTAGTGGTTCTTGTCACTACCCACAACACTAAACATATAAAATGGTACACTAATATATATAATTTACTATACTAGGATTACATACCATATTACTTTCAATTGAATGAAAAACATAAATTAAAATGAGACACAATTAATTATATTATTATTGGAAATTATTTATTCAAAGTAGGCTTTGATGGGAATTTTTATTTATGTTTAAACAAATATGAAGTTGTAATTGTGATCCTAGAAATGTATGGCAATGAGTATGGTGGGAATTTCAATGGCAAGACCATGTCCCACAAATTGTTACATCAATATTATTATTATCCCCCCATGTAATAAGAATCTATTTAACATGACAAATTATTTTTACAATGTTATAAATATAGTAATTTAAATCATGCAACATATCAAGAGTTACATTTAGTTATCTCGTGATGGCCTTTCTCCTTGTAGGGGTTTGAATTGATTGGAAAGAAAAATAATGTGTCCATAGGAGGACATAAGTTCATAATCAAAGCTACACAAGAGATTACATATGTACATTTTTAATGACCAACATTATTTTACATTCTATCATACCTTCAACTATTATTAATGATAATGGAACCTCATTTAAAAATAAAATAGTAAAATGATTTTGTAGTAACTACAAAATCAATCATAACTTTTCTACACATTATTACCAATAAGGTAATGGATAGGGATAAGTAATGAATTAAACTATTATCAAAATATTTATAAATACATTTGAATAACATGGTATATATTGGCATAAATAGATGGTCTATTCTTTATCGACATACTTTACTAGTATTCACACACCTACATAGGCTATCCCTTATTATTTGGTTTATGGTATAAATTTAGTTTTATCAAATAAGCTTGAAACACCTTCCTTGTGTGTTTATATAAAATATAATGAATACTATGAAAAGAAATTGAATAAATTAGAATAGTTGAGTGAAGACACTCATAGGATACCATATGCTTACAATTTTATCAATATTTATTAAGTGTGCATATAAAAAAAGGTTTGTAATGTGTGTTTGTCATGGGTGATCTACTTAAAAATGAAAATAAAAATAAAAAAAATGAAAACAAAGAAAATAAATTAAATTTCATAAAAAATCGGTTGGGACGATTTAAAGCCATGGAGAAATGGAGAAAAGGCATATGTCACCTAACCACACTTGAATGGAAACTTCTCAAAATGCTAATGAAAATCATTAATTTACATAAATACCTTGATTGATATCTCTTTTGAGTATTCAAAAAATACCCAAAAAAATTAATAAAATAAAAACTTCAAAAATCCACAAATATTTTTAGCATTTACATGTTTTATTATCTCTTAGGCATATTTTTTGTTAGTTTCATTTTTATGGATAATATATCATATATTTATATATACACATTTTAACACATATTTTTTAGTGTGATAGAAGCATACCTTAGCACATGATCTATGGAATTTTGGATGTTGGGTCTTCCCTCTACTCATGTCATATCGGCATTGGGGGCATACACTTCATATATTATGATACATAGAGGTTATATCATTCTATGATCATTTTGAGATTATATACTTATACATCCATTTATCCATGCTTATATCTTTAATAATTTACCTAATGTATTATGTACTTAATGTTTATTACTAAAACATATATCTAGGAGCTAGCATGAAATGTTTTTATTGGTTGCCTATGTTAATTACTTTCCATTTATGCACTTCCTTGAGTGTCTTGTCTTGTCTTGCATTGTATTACTTGTTTGAGAAATTGAATATGTTCCATTAATTATAGAACATGGGCCTTATTTTCCTATTCAGACATTTACATGTCATAGTTTATGGTATGTTGAAATTTAAATATGTCATTTATTTCTTTGTGGACATTTGAACAGGTAATGTCCCTTTGATGGTGCAACAATTGAATATTCCCTTTATTTGAGGTCTCTTCAGACCATTGTATATTTATTTCCTTTTGAGTGATCTTGTGTGTATGGTTGATTGTTTTTTGAGCTTGTATTATTAATATTTAATTTTTACATGATTCACATCAGGCATCTTAGGATTTAATGTGATCACATACTATGTACCTAATTATTATATCTACCCATGCACACTACTATAAAATACATGATATATTCATAGATTATAGAGTTATATTATCCTTTTGAGGGAAGGTGACTACCGATTTCTACTTCCCCTCACCTCAAAAAGGGGGGCATATTAATAGAGAGATGCCATAGAGAGATGGCTTCCAAACTTTCATATTTTTATATACCAGTCAAGGCATGCCCAAGAGGTATGGATTTCACACTTATTCAGTATTCAATATTTTCAAATTAAAGTGGGGATATGTTGTGGAAACATGTTATCCACACCTATACCAATTATCAATTTCATATTTTTGTGGAGGCATGTCATGGGAAAATGTATTCCAAAATTACAAGTTTCAAATTTTCCAAATTACACTGATCCATGTGCAACCCCTACATAGTAGAGCTCACTCCTTGTTTACTCTACTATGAATAGTAAGCACCTCTCATTCAATTTTTTACACTCCTTATGAAAAATATTGATCACAACCTACTGTGCTAATTCCTTAAATCTACTCACTAATTTATATGCATAGATCTCAGACATGTCCTACCATCTTGTGTGAATACCTATGTGACTCAAATTCCCACATGAAAGACACATGTAGAATCACTAAATTATGTGCACTCCATGTCTTATATTCCTATAAACCCCACACTTATGAAATCAATGGATATTTTCACTCTTCATGCCTAACATTTTTACAAAGTTTTGTGCACCTCATTAACATCCACTCATGAACATGTGAACCTTGACCATGTGCTCAAATTGATCCAACAATCATTTTTGCTAAAAAAGATATCTTGAATTCAAATTTAAATGGTTGATGTCCCAGATAATAACTACTTTAACCATTTCCAACTACCACATCTTATAATATCAATGCAATACATACTTTATCCTTGGTAACTAAATAATAATCATTAATATTCTTCTACTCTTACACTATATTTATGTAACATGTGCATTTGGTTATATACATATAAATATAAATAGATTTATATACAAAACCTATATTAATGAAACTACACACAATCATAACATCAAAAGTTTGCTCCTTATAACTAATTGGTATACATGAACTGTTGACATTGTACTCAATATTTTTTTGCATATTCTTTAATGAATAGAATTTCTATTTCCTAAAAGTCAGTAATTCTTCAATATTGAATGTGTTTTGTTTATTATACCTAAATATCACACTATGCTTCACTTTTCATAGCCATAACATAATTTTTACCCATAACCCTTGATTCTAGACCCCATGGTGTTGATTAACCAGTATCATAGTAGTTAAACACTCAAGGAAGAACTTGTATCTAAGTTTTGCTCTATTACTTTTCGTATTTTTATAACTAGATAAGAAAAATTTAAGAGAGAGGATCTAGTAGTTGGTTTTTCTTCAAAGATTATAGAACACCATTACAAAATCTAGATGGATGACACCCATAATCAACTTAAATCAGCCCTAGAAATTTAAAATCTTATCTTTGATGCTCTATAGGAAAAATACACTAAATATTTTAGTTAGTTATAAGAATTGATGGTGTATCTCAACCCAACATATTCCTCTTCATATCAGTAGTACACTTGACAATATTTTCAATAAGAAACCCCCTTCAAAGTACAAGTAAATCTCAACATCCCCTTGTTCAAATGTAAGATCGAAACTAAAACATTATATGCCTATGTTTTAAAACTTGAGTTTTAATTTTTAGTCAGCTAATTCACTGATGCTAAGAATATCACCTTCATAGTATTGAATACGTCCATTTTAGTTGTCAACTAGCAAGGTAACTTTAGCATACAGAGTGCATTCCAATATAATCATGGGAAAAAAATGGATACACTGAAGGAAGCATACTAACCTCTCCAACACTTTTAATATGAATATATAAATATCCAATAATTGTTCCAACACAAGAATTAGTAAGTGGAAGGCTATAATGACTCATTGTAGGACTACTCTATGCACCTTTAATATAAATTAAATGAATAACATATGGTGTTAAAGTATCTCAATGGACTTTCACCATACATCTACATGAAGATGGTCTTATTAAATTATAACACTTTGGGGAAAACATAGCACAACACTACACATACTGAATCTATGGAATAGATGAATTAGCATGTAAAATATTCATCCAACATAGATCACAAGGCCCCATCAATATACAAAGCAACATCAAATACTTCTACATATAGACAATAATACACTTCTCATAAATGCGAGTAGGAAAAAAAGATTAATCAATAATCAAAGGGTTTAATATGTTCCAATTTACACAAAGGTAAAAATAATTATGGTGATAATTGGTGATATCACATCACGTTTTCACCCAAAATGATCTGAATTCCATATATAACAATTTTTAATCACATAATCTACACAAGGACCGACACTAATAGATACCATTGATGTAAATTCCTCTTGTCTAAGCACCAAGTCTACTATGATCGACACCTCAAAAGAATGGAAACATATCTTCCACAATCAATTTTGGGTGAAGGTTTAGCCTCTCCACATCATCAATGCTATTGGATTTTAGAATAACATCATTAACCAATCCATAACTCAACACCTTAATACTATCACTACTACACATCCTAAACAATATTTTTTGGGATAGTTGTAGCAGGGGAAAGATATATAGGTCCAATGATAATGTACTTTCTTATATAATGTCAACTTGATGAAGGACAACATCACTTGTGAAATATCATCTATGGAGGTCTATGACATCTTGTTGGGAATACCATAAATGTTTGACCACAAAGATACATATCAAGCTAAGACACAACATTGGATTATTCATGCACAAGACCACTTTTACAACCTTTATGAGTTCATGCCCTAAACAAAGATCACATTGATCTTTACCAAGCATGTGATAATATTATATTACATCCATAAAATTTCATGTGACTCATGGTTCTCTACAATATACCTACATAGCAGGAAACAAAAAAGAACACCTTGGAAGTGCATAACACTCACACATGATCAAAATAGTAACAACTTGACAAGTTACTAGAGCAATGAAACAAAGTCTTCAAAAAACTTGAAGTCCTTATAACACACTACATAAGATATCACCGCATTGAATTGGTTCATGTATCCCATATTTTGAACATCCCCTTATATCAGAGACCGATTTGGGAGAATGACGTAATCCATCAGTAAACATAAGAGCTCTTTGGTCAAGGTAAGATCAACCCTATTTCTTCACCTTGAGCGAGTATGATATTCCTCCCACCCAATAATTATGGGTCTTGGAGACTCTTCATAGACTATCACATGCTAAAAAAGATAAAAATGAATAATAGGTACCCATTACTATGTATTGATGAATTCCTAGACTAGCTTAGAGGTGCCCAATACTTCACCAAGATAGATTTAAAATTAGGTTACCATCAAGTTGTAATTCATCTATAACATGCTTGTAATACTAAATTCAATACATTATAAAGATGGTATGAATGGTTGGTCATGCTTTTCATCCTAAAAAATGCATCATCCATGTTCATGCACTTGATAGATGATCTACTCATGACTTTCTTAAAATACTTAATCATTATCTACTTAGATGATATCATCATCTTCATTAAGATTTGGGAGTAGCATATGGATCACATATTTCACTTTATATCCACCTTATGGCAACACAAGTTGCAATCCAAATTTGTAAAGTGTATATTTAGAGCAGAAAAATTCTAATACCTAGTTTACATATTTGATCAAACCATTATCAAGGTGTGTCCAAAGAAGATCAAAGTGATCCAAGATTAGACTACTCCACACAATCTCATAAAATTAAATAGTTTTCTTGGATTTGATAATTTAGACCATACTTTTAACCTAAGATTGTCACACATTTCTTAGCCTCTTATCCAAATAACATGTGTAAAAGCCAATTTTGAGAAGACTCATGCAAAGCATCATGATTTAGAGTCCCTCAAACAAAACTTATGTGTAACACTTATTATTGTAATTCCTAAAATTACATAGATATTCAAAATTCACACTGATGCATCTCACTACACACTTAGTACAGTGATCATGCAACCTCAATATCCCATCACATACCACTAAGATACATCCAATGACATAGTGAAAAAGTATTCCATATATGAGAAATAATTATATGATATTGTTATAGCAATTGAGAAATGATGACACTACATTCTCAGGAATGAGACAATTTCTCTTTTGAACCATAAGACACTTATTTCTTATAGATGTAAAATAAGCTAGAAAATGCACTCTATATGAAATGGATGACTTACCTATGTTAGTTCCATATTGTAATCAAGCATAAGAAATGGAAGGATAACAAGGCAGTAGATTTATTTAGTTGATAGCTAGTTCACACATTCATCACATTATTGGATATGTTTGACCATAACTTCACATACTAGGTATCCCTATACTCAATTAACCAAGAAATTGTAGTGAATTACACTAGCCTAACATATGGTAAAAAAGTGTAGGAATTCTACTTGTCTAACTAGATTCTCTATAATCTCAGATGCCTCTATGTTCCTAATGGTGCACCTCACCAATGGCTCATTTAGGAGGTAGACTATGCCAAGACCTTGAGACACTTCAACATGATAAAGACTCTATATTCATTATAGTATCAATTATACTAGCCATATATGCATGAAAATATGGAAATCCATATCAAGTATTACATTCCTTGTTGTATTACCAAGCCTACAAACACGAATCTAATAATTTACACACCTTTGCTAGTTTTATCTAGACCATGGGATCTATCAGCATGGACTTCATGAATAGACTACCTATGATGAGATATTAATATGAATTTATATTCATTATAGTGGTTAGGTTTTCCCATATGGCCATCATAGTTGTATACAAGAAATACATTGATGCAGTTGGAATTGCACAAGTTTTCTTCAACCATCTTTGGGTCCATTTTAGGCTATCAACATCCATCATCTCTAAATGATATCCACACTTTATGAGTCACTTTTTTCAAGCATTATTGTACTTTAATGGCATGAAACTAGATCAGTTGATGACCTTTCATCTTCAGACATATAGACAAAATAAAGTAGTCAATCATGCATATGTTCATCTTTGATGAATGTATAACCATGTGCATGATCACACTTGGTATTATAATATATTTTAAATTCAAAATGCCTAAAATAGGTCACTTCACAAGTCTACTAGCCATAGTGCATTCTATACATGTCTTGGGTTTCAAACTTTAGAGCCCCTAGACATTTCCTACCATGCACCATCAGGCACTAAGTTATTCACATAGTAATGCATAACAAACAAATAGAAGAATTTTATATGACACATGTATTTTTTTTAGTAATAGGTTTATCACACCCAATATTGGTATAAAAAGCACCATGATGTACACTGCACACCTCAAGCATTCTGATTTGGTGATAAATTCTAGTTGTAACTTTATAACTGCTTCAAAGATCCACATTATAAGATCAAAAAATTGTGCTATGGTATTTACACCATTATGCATACAACTAGTGAGAATTAATTCATTCTTGATATACCTCAATACTTGAGCATGAACGTAGTCTTCAATGTCAAACATCTCAAGCCTTAGACTTTGGCCCTTCTTGAACCAAGAGTGACACAAAATCCTTTTGATTTAGATCCTAAACACTTCCCCCCTATAAAAAAGGATGAGATCATTTGAGTTATAGATGCACACACCCATCATGTTACACAAAAAAATTTAATAATTGTCAAGATTGGGTTATATGTTAATAAATCTAAGTGATACACCTCACAACAACATTAGGTACAGTTCCCACAACTATGCACGAACACAATGGAAATAATTTATCTTTAATAAAAGGTAAATTCTCATGAAAAAACCTTAAATAGGTGAAATCACTCCTCATTTTCTCTAATATGTAGAGTGCACACCTCTCTCCCAAAAAATTTCACTCCTTTACACAAAGTTGTCTCATAACTTCACATGCCAATTCATATTCCTACCTACCAAATTATGTGCACTAGTCATCCACATGCCTTATTGTCATGTATCACTACCCATGTTCCTTGAAGTCCCAAGATCCACACACTTATGGAATCACTAATGTATGCATCCTACATGCCTTGTAGTATTAAACTCTTCACACATATGGACTTGACATAGTTTTGCACCCTTAATCCATAATAGTTTTACATAGTTATATGCACCTCATTGGCATCCACTCATGGAAACATCATCTGTAGCCATTTTATCTAAGTGATCCAAAAAGAATTCCACCAAAAGGACACCCTAGATTCAAAATCATAAGGTTGATATCATGGACATTAATTATTCTAACCATAACATTTCAATCACCACCAAATCACCCAAGTGGGATTCACATAGAGACAAGGCATACTATACACATCAAGGTAGACATTCATTTTCCTTTAAATTATTAATTTAATTACTATATTTAAGGGGAAGAAAATGTAGACACTAAAATTAAGTTATATCTCAACTTATTGTTGTATACTTGTAAATTACTCTTCATGACTATACCCTTTAGTTATAAGGACTTCCTTCTACTAATAGGCTCACATCTACTATCTATTGTGCCTACTACTTATCTCTTAGTATGACCATATGTTATTCTAATGACCATGATTTATATAATGATCAACATGATATAAACTTTCTTATTATCATCCTCTAGATGTTTTAGACATGTATCTATATTTCATCTTCCTTGAAAATTGCATCACAACTAGATGCCTATATTGATACTAGTGTCCTATGCCAAAATAAGTGTCTACTTCCTTAAAGTCATCAAATTTAAAATTTTAACATATCCCTATGGTTTCCATAAGTAATTTAATGAGATATATTCTCTAAAGATATTGGCATATATACAAGATAAACCCTCATTTATTTCTCACTTAGAATATACCTAGCAACTCAAAAGTGTTATCAAAGGTTTCTAGAAACCCTTCAAAACATGATAATTCTGAGATAGATTGTGCATGATGTAACATAAGTAAATATTCGATACCATATTCAAATTGAATATATTTATTAACCAGATCAAATAGATAGATACATAAAGAGACATATATTTATATCAATATTAACAATTGACATATACTTATATAGTTAATAGATTAAACCAAATAAAGTACTCATTACACATAGAACAATGACACATATGAAAACCATTTCAAAATAGTATATATTAATCTCTATCAAATAAAAACCATATAAAATTATAATTTATCACTATATAGAGTTTTATGTAGTGTTGTATCTTCATATTCTAGCCTTTTGATATGAATAGGAGTGACTCATATAACTATGTCATCTATCCTTATGGTTACATAGTTTTAATGCATACAAAAATATTATATAAAATGTAAAATGAGTTATAATCACTAATGTGTTAAGTAAATATACTTTATGATTTTACTAACCATGTTCTAACTAAATACTTTCTTAGAATTAAACATTTGTCCCATATTAAAATAATGTTGTATCACATGATCATGATCTAAAGCTTGAGCTAAGGATTTGAACCAAATAAAGAGTCACACTCCACGTGTCATGTATAAATTTTCACCTTTTGTGCAATACTTAAGCATCCTTTAAGGTTTTCAACTAAGTATTGTACTAGCCTACCACCCTTTTAGGTTTTCAGTAGACTGTATCAACGAGGTGGTTTACCTTTATAGGTTTTCAAACAACATAGCCCTACTCCTAATGTTTAAGGTTAGCCTATAAAATTATGCCAAAAGTTGTGAAAATTGACAAATTATAATTTATATTACCTAATATGTATGTGGTGCCTACACAATAGTTTATTGTATTAATGGACCTAATAGAGGAGCGGATGAAATATGTGTCCTATAGAAAGTACTGGTGAAAGTTGTTGTGATTGCTGGAGATCTAGCTATGCACTTAAGGAACTCTTCTTATAGTGAATTAATTGTTGTAACTATTGTGAGGGAATGTATTCTAGTTCAATAATAATTTGTGTAATGGAAGCATCAAGATGCAATAAGTATTAATTTAACATCTTCTAATTAGTCATGACTTCACACACCATTATTATTAATATATGCATTGGGAATTGAATTATCATTAGGTTATGAATGCATTCATATTTGATGATGGTGATGAGTGCCTTAGAATTTGAAATTTTGATTGGGATGTCATATTATATTTTGTCCAACCTATCCATGTGCCTTTATTATTTAATGCATGTAAATGAGTTATTAGTGTCTCATTGTACAATGTCTATAATTTTTGCATGGCATCCCTTGAATTTTGTAATTTTTTAAGGGTATCACTCATTATTTTTGAATTATCTATGTGATCCTCCATGACAACATTAGATTTTTATACACATGAAACTCTATTTTAGCTACAACTAAATACTTGTTCAATTTATACTTCCAATCGAGCATACCTTCTATTGTTTTCTTGGATTATAATGTAGCTATGTATATCACCTATTTATACTCCTCCAATAGCTTGTATATGGCCTTTGTTTCTACCTTGATATTATACATTTGTTTGCTTATTGTTTGAAAATTTATTTTAGCCACCAAGTCATTTGTTATTTGTACTAATAAATATGATAATTTATTATCTTCAAACATCACCTAGTTACCTATGACTTGGCTCACCATTGTAGGGTAATAGGTGTCAATGGTCTAACATGTGTTTGTGAACCAAAGGATTAATTCTATGTTATAATCTTATATCAATAAGAATTCATACTCTAAGGCTAAATCCTTCTACATAAGACTCCTAAAAAAAGGTGCCTTTGATTTACTTAATTAATGTCAACTAAGAAACATCTAAATATTTTTCTAACATAGTCATAGTTAAAGCTATGGATGTTGCTTCAGTTATTGTAGGGGCTACCATTAACTATACTAGTGGGAGTGAAAAGGTGGTGTAATGTATGAATGATGTAGGAACATCCCAAACCCATTAGTATTTTATTTGTGGTTTAGGATGAGAAGCATCCTTATATGCACCTCCTTGTGTGGAAAGCATCAGTTGCACTATGTTTTATGCTTGTTGCTTGGATTTTTCCTCTACCTCGTAATTCACTTTAGCTTCAACTTTAGCTTTAGTTTTGGCTTCTATCTCAACCTTAGCTTTGGCATATGTTATAACTTTAGCTTTAAATTCTATGTGATCATTGGATTTGGTTTCATCTTCCTTATTTGTATCTTATTACTCATTTTTTGCTTTGCCTAACCCTTTATAATTATCATTGCTTATTATTTTTTATTTTATGTAGCCTATGATTCATATTGTTTCTTTTCCATTTCTTTTACTTTCTTCTTGGCCTATGATTTGTTGGATCTCTTTTTCTTAGCCTCTACTTATTCAACTCTTTTCTTTCCAGCCTCTGCTTCTTCAAATTTCTTCTTTACATTCTCTACTTATTTGGACTTTTCTTTTTTAGCCTCTACTTCTTTATCATCCTTTCTACTCTCCTCCTCCATAGCCTTTTATTTGTGCTGATCTTATTCATCCATAGAATTGTGATTTACATCTTGATTACTTTTATTATTCTCTTAATTCTTCCTCACAACGTCCTTTTATGCATTAGATAGATCTTTTTATTATTGTATGGAATGGTGTTGTGGCTCTGGCTATGGTAATCTAATTTCTTCAAGTGAATCCATAGGGGTAGATTCTAGTATTATGAATAACTAAAAATATTATGAATAAGATGATTCCAAGATAGTACCCTATCATGCAGTTGTATTATTTTTTAGGTTGAAGGTGGATTGAGTATTTCTTTCTTCCTCTTCATTTCCTAGGCCTAATGCTATAATTATAATTCATGTTCTTAATGTGGATGAATCTCTTTGATTATTTCTGTAAAGGACAATATTTTTTCCTAGATGGTTGTATAGGGTTGTGTTGTAGCATGTGCCCAAGGTCTAAGTAAAAAAGGTGGTGGTGGGATTTTTTGTATTCGTAGTTATTATTCCTGTGCAACATAGGATCCTACCTCTAGATATTTTTGGAACATATAGGCCCAAAACTATTATCTAGATGCTTATTAATCTATAGTATCAATAATGATAGAAGTAAGAGGCTGAGTGATGTCAACCTATAGGTATTGCCTTACCTAAATTTACACCTCATAGCTATGCAGTAATTTCCAAAATAAAAATTGCATCTCCTCCTTGAACTCTTATAACTCATTACCAATTTCTATGAGCATGGAATTTAAATATTTATTCTCTTCAAATCAAATATCCACCAGTTTACATTTATTTGTGATATTTACAATGTGTTTGTTGTTGATCCAAGACATTGTGCTTTAGGTTATTTTTCTAGTGGTGGTAGTGAAAATCATCACATTGATGCCTTACACTTCCCTTGTCTACATATTTTGGGGTTGATGTTGGTTGTGATGTTTTCTATAATTGCATTTAAGGTTAAGGTTTTGGTTATGTTTAAGGTTGTGCATGTGGTTTCACTAGTTATTCTACACCCAAGGGCATGGACCAAAAAGTTTGCACCTATCTCGATGCAAGATCATTGTACCTCAACACTTTTGCCTATACATCAAACATAGAGATGAGGAATAATAGTGGCATGTATATTCCTTTTGGAAATTCATGGACCTTGATTTATATGTTGTTTTGTAGTTTGGTCACTGACACATACTTCCCTAGATATTACATCATGTCTCGTGGTACTCTTGGGTGAAAATTAACCATGGCTTGAATTTCTAGTTACTAAACATTGAGCCTCTCCAGCTACTCATAGTATTACAATCCTTTCATCCATGTAATTCTATAAAATGTCACATCATTCCAAAAATCTATATGAACATTTACAAGGCATTTTGTTAATTTTCATTGCATGAAATAAAATATAAATACAAAAAATTGGTATTGAAAGGATTGATTAGTGCATAAAAGTGTCTTATATGTGTTCATTTTCATATTGGAGTATAAAAATTTAGGCCAATAGAAATATTCATGGAGGCATATCATATGATACATAATGTGTTCCATTGCTTTTGTGGTCTAATTTCCTTGCATCATAGTTTGATAAAATATCATAGCTATGAATTCCATAAGAATATGAACTAACGAATAAGCCATGCAATCAAAGGTTAATCCCCTACCTGCCCTTGTATTATATTTATAACTGGTGTTATATTAGATTTGTGGAGTTATGGACTTGTATGAAATAATAAATTTTCCATATACTGGAAGCCCTATTACTCTCGTTGTAGTCTCAGGGGTGATGAATATGGTCACATCTTATGAAAAGTGAATTTCACCTTCATTATACCTACTTAGTAGAGTGATCATTACCTCATTTAGTTGGAAAAAATTAGGTAGTTTGATCAATAATTCAACATCTAAACTATGCAATAGATGTTGAAGTGATAATGCCCCTACCTATGTTGCTTCCTTAATATCCTCATTAAAAGAATAGATTTGATTTCATAAATGAAATTTAAGTAGTATATATCATGATACATGTTTTTCCTTAGGTCTTATCTAATCATATTTTCCTCATTTTTTCAGCTCTAAGTAGGACCAATAGTTGTAATATATCCATAGTTAGTTTGGTGGCATGCATTGAAAACCTACTTTGCTTAGTCCAACTTTGGTATGAAATTTGTTCACAAGAAGTTGTTTTGAAATCATATATTAGAGTTTTATTGTTTTCAAGTGTATATAATGTCAATTTATTCTTAGCGTCTTATATTATATAGCATTACTACCCAAATCCATCAAGTCATTAAGTTTGAATGCTTTGAATTGGTTGCAAATGAGTGTATGTCCAATATTGGTGTTAATCAAATGTGGTTTGACACAACCTTTAGTATTATTCATCTAATTTATTTGATCCAACCATTAACATGTAGTTTATGTGATGAATTATTATTTAATTAATCTAATTTATTTTATTGGCCATCATGTCATTCTATCACATGATCTAATTTAGGAAAGATGAAATCTCCCAAGTGCATTGCCATTAATAGTTTTTAATGACCAGTAATCATAATTTTTTGTACCTGTCTTGTCATTACCATGTTCCTAGACTTGATTTTCTACCACCTTATTCTAGATAATTTTTATCTTCTTTCCAAGCTGACTTTACATATGAATCATAGTATATGATGTTGACTATTTCATACTTCATTCTAATGTGTTGAGATCCAATGATGTCATTTTAAAAACACAATAACCCTAAAAAAAAATATATAAAACAAAAAATAATAAAATTAAATTCATATCTATGTAGTTCTACCCAACACCTTCTCTCATTTACGTCAATGCATGATAGATATTATAGGTGATAAAGATTAAGCATACAACCATTGATACACCCTAGAAAAATGGTTCTATATAAGTCTTTTAAAATAAATTTACCCTATTTTGAAACATCATTAATAATATAGGGTCATTTCCTTTTGATGTACAACATTCATAGAAATTATTTGAATCTACTAAAATAGAGTAATACCGCTTGCTCAAGATATAATTTATTAGATCTCAAGTTACAATCATGTCATGATTTTTAACTTATATTATTTATCTCATGTGTCCACTATGACCTTTGTCTATTTTCATTCATTTTGACCAAATCCATTAATCTTTGTTTTAGAGAGTCTTGATTTCTCAACATCATAACCATTGCAATACATAGACTAGGAATAATGTACTCCATAGGCATAACTTCCTCAAGACCATAAATGAGATAAAAGGGAGTGAATCCTATGGCATGCTTTAAATTTATCTTGTATGATGAAATAATTGAATGAATGTGATCCTCCCAGCTATGCCTTTGACTGTTGTCTATTTTTTCTAACATTTTAACCAATACATTGTTTGAAGTTTTAGCTTGTCCATTTTAAAGTGGATGATAAATCAAGCTATTTTGGTGAGATATCAGAAAATCCTCATTAAGATCTTTATTGTGATATTTATAAATAAATTACCTCTATCACTAATAAAATTGATTGGGCATTCAAACCTTGTTATGATATTTTCATCTACAAATTTAATAACATCCTTGATACTACATCTTGGTATCACAAAAGTTTCCACACATTTTGTAAATATTATGTTTTAGTACTAATATATCATTCATGACTATGTTTACTCAGGGGAGTAATAAGTCCTGCAAAGTTAATTCCACACTATTCAAATAGTTTCTCCACTATCATTTGGACCAATGGCATCTCATCTTGTTGATTAGGTATTTACATTCTTTAGCAAACATCACAATGTTCAACCACCCTATGCACATCCTAAAACAAATTTGGCCACCAAAGACCATTCTACAATATCTTATCTTATGAAAATACCTCCTTCAACTCTTTGATGTGATTCATAAATAATATATGGTTTCTCATGTTCTAAAGATACTCTTCATAGCACATCATCCTTTCTAATTTTATATATAAATCCATTAATTAGACTATAAGGAATGGCTCACGTGACCATTTTATTTTTATCCCTTTCAACATAGTACATAGGACACATTCCTTACTTAAGGATGTTTATAATATATTCCATGTTGTTAGGGAACATAGTTTCCCTAAACAAGTGTGCATTTGGAGATTCATCTTATATTTCCTCTTGTTATTATCCATTTTGAAGCTTACTAAGATTATTTGGTACCGCATTTTCTTGACCTAGCTTCACATTAGCCACCTAGAGATCTATCCTCCCAACATCAACTTGTTGGTATGAAAAAAGCTCAAATTGTGTGGTAAGAAAATAATATCAAAACTTTTGTAATGCTAATCCCATAGCTAGGGCCTCTTTTATATAGTCATAAATTTTTTCTATGATATTGATAGATTCTTGATAAAAAAATGTATGAGATGGTCCAACCCTTTATCTCATATCTATGCTAAGACAACTCCTACTACAATAACAAAATCATCCATGTGTATGTGGAATGGATTCTTCCAGTCACCAAAATCTATAATAGGTATTTTTACTGACCATTGTTTGATATTAATAAATTTTGTTTAGCATTATGATGTCCATTCAAAATTTGTATGTTTGCATAGTATATTTCCCATTGATGCATACATGGATTTGTATCCTCTGATGAAATTTACATAATATCAATTATGATCCAAAAATTTGTTTATTTTATAGAGATAGATGTGGGTGGAATTGAAACTATTACTAAATTCTTATCTTGGTCAACCAAGATGCCATCACTGCATATGATATGGCCTATAAGAAAACTAAAATGTGTGAGAAATGAGAATTTATTTAGATTAAAAGTACTTTTTAGGGATGGACACCATTCTAGTGTTAATAATAGCTTCAAAAAATATTTAAATAATGAGAAGATATTTGATTCATCCAAATATACTTCCATAAAATCATGAATGAAATATTTAAATGTAGTTACTATATCCCTGGAGAAGATAACTAGTCATTCTTAAGACCAAAAGGCATTACCTTGTATGTGAATGACTACCATTACATTCCAAAGATTGTTTTATCTTGGTCCTCTTCTAGTATTGAAATATGATGGTATAAATTGAATCCATATATAAATGGGTACACTTCATGACCTATAACTAACCCAAGGACTTCATTTGTGGATAGTATTACAAATGGATCTTTGATGCAAAAATATTTTTGTGTAAGGTAGTCCCAAAAAACCTAAATATCCTTAAAATTATTTGGATACAAAATGACAAGACTCACCCAATCTATCTTCCCAATTGGATAAATGATCATTGGTTCTTGCATGTGATCCATTTTAACATTTAACTTTATCTTCATGCTGGGGTTTAGTCTTTACTATCAATTTTTAATGGGTTTAATGCACTCTTTCAAATCTATGTGCACCTCCCCCAATAATGGATCTATACCTTTTAATTCTAATAACATTATTAGTAAGACATCCTAATATATTCTTAGTAGTTGTAATGCCTCTGATATCTTGTTCTACCCCTAATAATCTCCCATAATCCTAAGTTTGAGCACAAAATTTGTTCCAATATTTTATTTAGTCTTTTTAAGTGGTTCTTCATATACATTTTTTGATCAACTGGGTAGATCATACCATAAATTTCATTCAACTTCTTGTTGTGGAATTTTTATGTTATGAAATATTTCCTCTTCAACTTTTTTTGCACATTGATCAATTATTCGTTCTTATTCTCATTCTTATTCAAAGAGTCCTTCTAAATATAGGTCTCTATCATTGTCACTAGATTATGTTAGCTCATATGTAATTATATTATATGGATTAATAAGTTTGTGTTATTATTTACTTGCCATGTAGTTGTGAATCTCAAGATTTAAATTTTGAGTTATTTCTTACTATGATGATGACTTTATTGTAACTCCCAAATATTATGATCAATAGTAATAGGAAATTATTTTCCATTTATATAATGCATTTTTTACCAATGAATAATCATCCTCAAACATAAAATTTTGAATAAAGCCTTGATGAAATTGTGCCCAATGTCTGGTCTCTCTCTCACGCTCTTGATACATGTACTAGGTATTTACTAGTGGTGCTATTATGTGATTGAAAATGTCCATCCAATAACTTTAATCAACTCCTTGTGTATACCATATATCTACACACTTGAGTGTGTAGCTCTAAAAATTGGCCTTATTGAAAGAATGGCCATTATAATTTCCTAATAAATGCTAATTAAGACCATGCATGAAAAAATTCACACAATTCCTCCCAATTTATATACTATTCTCCATGCACTTCCTACCAAGTCACAGTAGTTATTTTTAGTGTATAGTTGAGTGCACCAAATATTTTATCCACATATGGTACATGGTGCTCTAACCTCAATATTAATGGATTAAAATCCTATTTCACAAATTATTGAGTTATTTAATGTTTGATAGTGAACACCATGTGTAAAGGTTGTATCTCATGCTCTCCCCTATCCTAATTTAACATATGGGTGTCTCAGTTACCACTTATTAAAGATGTTGTTTCCCAAGGTAAGACGCCCTCTATAGTAGGTTATATATAATCAATTATTGTTAGACCTATATTATATAAGAAATCCACCTCTAACTTAATAGGACATCACATAGATGGATAGCTATAACCTTCAATTTTACATTAGGGAGTTGGATATTTTTTAGGAGATCACATCATTGGAGAGTTAAAACCTTCAATTTTAAATTGGGGAGTTAGATATTTTGTTATTACTAGCTTATAAAGTGGGTGCTTTGTTGTCTTCTTTTACTCCAACTATGGATTAGAAATTTGAGATTTTATATCTTATTGAACATTTGTATGTGTATTTGTGCCTATCTTGCACTAAATTTTATTATCATAGGCATAAAATGACTCTAGTTCCTTTGTAATCATATAGGGTTTCAACTCTGATTCATTCAAAGGGATGACAACTATATTATCTCATTTATGATCCTATAGTTGATTGTACACTATATTAATATTAATTTGACCATTGTAATGCCATTTCTTACCAATCAAGGAAAGGTAATGGGTCTCAACTATCTTCATGGAAATGACTTCGAAACCACCTCATAGACTTAGCTCAATAACTCTAAACTCCACATATTCAAGGAAACCAATTAGTTGTACATGATTATAGTATATAATACTAATGGTGAAAACATTGTGGATCAAGTGTGTCCTACCAATAGCCTCTAATGTATAACTAGGAGTCATATTAAAAGTACTCTTGAATTTAAATACTACATTATGGATTTGATATCCTACAAGCTCAATGTCCATTCATGATTCCACATCCCATAGTTTTTTAGTTTTAACATACTAGACCACCTTGTCATTACATTTTTGTCCCCTCTATGTCCACTCAAGAAGATCATATCAAATATTTATAATATCCTAAGAGATATATTCAGTTCATAGTGTTCTGACAATTATAATATTTTTTTATGTTGTCATAACGCCTTCCTACTTCCTAATTTGCATTATTTTCCCATACATCTTTATGCCAATGGATATGGAATCTCATTCTGATGCACTATGATATAGTATAGATTGAAGGACCTACACATATTAATAAATCAATCCCTTATATGTCATAGGTCTGGGATATTTATCCTATTAAACCTTCTTCATTCTCTGATCTTGTGTCATTTCTAATGTAGATAGTCCATGCTCTATGTGATGTTTTCTAGTAACTACTAATATAAATACATTTTGTTTATAATACATATTAATCATGTTCACATTACACACTATATTTTATTTTCTTTGCTTCTCCAGTATCCATAAATATTTTATTTGATGATGTCTTTCCACTCTACAACACATGCAATATACCTATCTCTAAGGATTAGTTGGATAATTTTGTGCAAATTAATTATAATCACCACATAAATACCATTAGATGGGATATAAATATGATTGATTATCATTTTTATGACCACCTTTACATCATCCTTGATATATCCCTTTATATCCTCATTTATAGCCTATTTCACTCTACTGATATCCCCAATCACATTACTGTTGTCCTAAAAACCTTGCTTTTAATAATTACTATGCATTTTATCCATTGTATTGATGTTGATGTGATGTAGGAGCATAATTTTGATTATTTATATTGTGGGATCACATTATTCCATGAAGATTGATACTAGTATTTTAGAAATGATAGTGTCTAGCTAGCCATATCTTGGGGTTGATATTAATATTGAGGTGATGAATGTATCCATCCAAAACTACCTTATGTCACACTTATAATTTATAACTCTAGGCCTATAAGTCCTTTCTTCACAGTGAGTAACTGTTGTGATGCAATAATGAATACATTATTGGTAATATCTTCCTTTAAATCCTACAAGGCTTGATAACTCTTTTCATCATGGTTGGTTGATTTACAAAAAGTATAATACAAAATATAGGACTTTTAAATTTACTATTTTAGTAGACAACATTTTTTAGTTATGTTCCCTAGTACTCATAATTTTGGGTTGAGTTTAGGATAGTCATTCTTATGATGTCCATCTCGACCACAATATATGCACCATAAACCCAATTTAGGTTTATCAATTTCATACATCCCATTTACCATCTTCATGAAATAATTTATGTTCAGTTATAATTTAGTTTAAGTGACTAGATTGTCTCCATAATAATCATTTTATTATATTCTTAGTGTAGTTGATCAAGCATCATTATTCATTTTGAACTGAGCTTAAAAAATAGAAAATCAAATTCTTGATCATAGTCCCTATACAAACTACTAAGTTTTATACTTATCCTCCATGAAAAAATCAATTTTAATGATCACATCTAAGAATATGCAATCATATTATCACATGCATTATCTAATATACTGTCATATATCCTTTAGGACCTAAATATTTTGGCTTGCACACTTATTAATTTTTAATTACACCACTAACTACACCTTAAATTGATGTATCTATAAAACATTAACATCTCTCTTGATAATTAATTTCAAAACATGACCTAATAAATCTCAAATGACCTCACATTATTTTACATCATCAAAATTTATTCCTCTATCCTACCACTTCATGTCAAAAGTTAACATATATTGTTCAAGGTCCATAGACCTATCATATTGTGTCAACACAACAAACATTTATATATTTTATTGTATATTTTGGTTACTCATAATGGATAACACTAAATGATGCACACCCATGACTATGAATATATGATATTATACACTAGTCACTATTACTATAAGATTTTTCACATATTTACTAGTGTTTTAAAACTAGCCTCAAAATAAAATCTAACATATTATAGCATATTCTTATCTAAGGACTTGTTTATCTCTACACTAATTTTTCTAAACTTATCTTTAAATGACTCAAACCAACTTCTCCCCATCCCTTTATTTGTACTTGGTGTTTTAACTAAATAAAATCTGGTATAGGGGTTTTCATATACAATAAATGAATGATATATTCCCTCACATTATTCTAACTATGATCTTAAACCTATCATACTTTTGCACTTCTACATAATCTCTTCTTGTGAATATTCTTTTACTACTTTAGAACACTTTTCCTCTAAAATACGAACTACTTATATCATTAAACTAATAAAAAAAATTATTATTATTTATTTTTAATATTCATTATTCTCCATCTCTTCACTACTCACAACTCTATCTTCTTCATCCTCAGTTCCTTTCCTTCCTACTCTACATCTAGACCACTTGATGCACCTTGGGAAGCCTCTCTCTAGGTTTCCCTTTCTTTAGCATCTTCTACCTTATTCCTACTCTTAGCTTAAATTAAATTTGGATTATTTTATTTTTTTCATCTTCTTTGTTGTCATAATTCTCTTTCCAAACCTATAATATTCTTTTCACTCTAGCTCTTTTTGTCCTCCATATTCTAGTTTTAGATTCAAGTTTCTCTACTCACCTCTGAATCATGCATTCCTACATCACAGACATCCCAATAATACATAAAGATAATACTCCATGTTTGATAGAGTAATCACCATGTCCTTTTCCACAACCAACATCTTAATCAAAGTAGGTAGTCACTAAAAGAACTTCACATAGATTCCCCTGACAAACTGATATTTCATAGCTTGGAAAGCTAAATTGCCTTGTATTACAAATTAAATGATATACCCATAAATGGTAGTATTTTTCTTGCAATATATTATCTAGGTTTAATAAGTTTCTAGGTTTTTCATGTTTTCTATATTTTCCTCTAACTAGGTTATGATTTTCATCCTCTATGGTTGGAAATAATAGTACTCCAATCTGGATAACCAAGTAACTAATAGCTCAGGTAATTCACACTAGAATATTTCATAGATTTAATCATATATATGCTCATAAATAAATTTTTTCATATTTTTCACTATTATTATTTCCTCTTCTTTGGAAAAATATTGAATTCTTTTATCAAGCCATCTCTCTATATCTTTTTGTCATGGTAACCATCTCAACATGTTTCAACAAAGTTTCATTCTCACCACATCATTCTTAGTAGAGGTTCATTGAAACCTTTTATAAAATGATAATTTAGAGATATATTTCACATGAAGTAACATAATTAAACACTTGATACCATATTTAGACTAAATATATTCTTTAACTAGATCAAACAATACGATGTGTAAAGAGCCACTTGTTTATTATAATCTTATCAGTCGGCATCTACTCATATAATTAACATATTAAACCAAATAAAGTACTCATTATGCATATAATAATGATAAAATACACATAATATAACAATTTTATAATAGTATATATTAATATTTATCACATTATAACCTTATATAATTATAATTTAGAGTTATATATAGAGTTTTACCTAGTGTTGTTGTTGGCCAAAATTGGTCTACATATAAATTTTTTGCCTAGATTGACTATGTCATTATCCAAAAGCACTCATTTACATTTTGTATTATATATTAATTTTCTACACCTTCCACAATCAATGTTTTTAGGCAAAAAGTGGAGAATTTAAAATTTGCAAGTTTTAGGGATTTACAATACAAGTGGGGACAATTGGAAAAGGTGTTTTTGAGAGTTTTAAAGGATTGGATAATGCTATATAATGAATGTAAAAGTTGTATGGGTAATTATATGTCACAATTACAAATTAATTAGGTCTCTATATCTTATAAATCTCAATAAATGACTAATTATTTGTTCCTAGGTTTCTTGGTTCTCACATTATGAGTGCATTGTAGGTCTAGATTGGTCATTCTAGATTTTTTTCATTGAAAATGGAAAAAATTATTTAAATAGTTTTTGGGGTCCCCCATATCCTAATTAAAAAAAATTGAGCCTTGGTACCTCATAAAACTCAATAAAATGGTAAAAAAAACATAGCTACACATGTTAAGAAATGAGACAACACAAGTTGACGGAACCCTAAAAGATGCATTTTTTAGTTCTAGTTAATGAAATGATTTGAAAATTTATATGGAGATATTTTTTATTTAACTTAAGTTTTAAATTTTTTTTCATTCCCCTAATATACTTTAGGATAGATAAAATGGCAAATTATAGGTCTACTAAAGAAGCATGTCAAGGATTCTCACTTGCTTACTCACACATGGAGTTGGAAATGAGCGTCTTATGTATTTATAAAGGAAAAATTTGATTTTATAGTGTGTATGAATAATATAAAAGTCTTAATTAATAATAATCCAATCAAAACCAAGACAAAATTATCTCCATGAAAATAAAATCACTTCCAGGTAAGCATATTGGCTTGGAGAGCTCAAGAGAGCATAAAGGTTGCATTTTTATAGGTTTCCACCATTATTACAGGTCTTGAATGAGGCTTAGAACTTCATTTTTTTCATTTATGTTTTTAATATATCATAAATTGTGAATAAATAATTAAATACATGAGAAAGTCACCTTGATCCCTTTTGGAAAACATAGAGCTCTCAGTGCCAAATCAGCTTGCGCAACACTTTTTGGGAGTAATTTCATAGGTGAAGGTATAGTGTGAATTTTACAATTCCTCTATGCTTTATCCCTTGTCTATAAGGCCTTATTTATAATCATTTATGAAAAACTAGCTAGTGAAAGAGATTGTGTGAATGATAGATCTTTGATCTAACCTTGTGTTTATTTTGGAGAAATATGAGTGTCTTTTAATTTGGTGCATCACCATTTTTATGATTTTAGTCATTTTATGCAGCTCTTCTACCTTGTTCCAAAGTAAAATTAGTATTTTAGGTAATCTACCAAGAGGAACCAACCTTTTATATAATTTCAACCCCATCATAGGGTACCCACAGCCTGTGGTTGATCCCATTGTGTGGCTATTAGTGAGAGATCCTATAAAACCCTCTCATAGGGTGAAATTATATGCCATAAAAATGTATGTAATTCCCGATGGGACCTATTTGAATAAGATTAATCAATATTGATGTTGGTATTGATCTATTTGAAACACCTATATAATCCACACTCTCATCATATGGTGACTCCAATCAACACTCAACTTTTTGGTGGCATAACAATGCTTGTATTTAATGACAAAAATGAGTACAAGGTCAGCTTCTAGAGTTATTCCTTTTGATTTATTTAAATTAGCTTTTAACCTATAAATAATATTGAGGTTTCCTAAAACTCATCCATACTTGATAAGCTTCCTTCCTAAGCCAGTTTTAAAGTCTACCTTTGCTAAAAGATACTTGTTAGCTCCTTTCATTACCATGGTTTCCCCTAGAGCCTTCACTTTTATATCTTTAAATGGAAAAAGTACATTGGTCCTAAACCAATATGATCCTATCACAGTGGCATACCTTAAGAGTATGCCTTACTATAGAGGAAAAAACTCTACAACTCCTTCGAAGCACATCAGAGACATAGCTAATTTTTTTAACATCCATGGCATCACTAAAGAGAACATAGCTATGAGATTGTTGGCCATATATTTCAAGGGAAAAGACTTGTACTAGTATAATAAATTAACTCCTCTTTCCATCACAACATGGTACCAATTAGGACAGAAACTATGTAAGAGATTTGAAGACAAGAGTGACAACTTGTCACTATTAGAGTAGTTGACAACAATCAAGAGATTTCCTCCAAAGGTAATGTAGGAATTTAACAATAGGTTTAAGAAAAACTAGGAAAGGATTCCAATCCTTATCAATCCAAATCCTAATTATGCTTTCTTATATTATTTAAGGGCCCTCAATAGTGACATTGCAGTTATGATATAACCAATGGGAGGATAAACATTCCATGATGCCTATGAGGTAGAAATCATGGTAGAAAAATAACCTAATACAAGTTTTAAAGCTCACCCCTTGGCCTCTTATGCCATTATTCCCTAAGATTCAACCACCACCAGCTATTTTTTCTCTTCTTGAGACCATTCATCATTTTCTAACACTTGCTTCTATACCTGCAGCAAGATAAGACAAAGCTTCAACTAACCAATATAGTGAACTCTAAGAACTCAAAAACATGTTCCAAAAATTTGTTAATGAGTGATTTAATGTTAAAAAGAAATAAAATAAGTTTAATAGAACATATCATCCAACCCTACCTTCCCCAACAACCCTATCAAATTAATAGACCATCCTTCAAGGCTAATTCTCAAGGGCAAGAGGAGCTCACCTCTGCTAATCCAAGTAACAACTACAATCTTAATATTGAAAGTACTTCTAAGACTTTGGTACATTTAAAAAATACATTAAATAAGAGGTGAATTTTTTGTACCTTGGAATCAATCTTACAATTAGTCTATCACCCCAAATATAGATTTCAACCCAGGCTTCTACGAGCAATGGCAGAAGGGTGCTAGTTATCGGTTTAACCAAGATTTAATGGCATAAAATGTAGAGGTGCCTATGATGAATAAACCATAAGAGATTCAACAAATATAAGGGAATAATGAGGGGAAAAATATATTATATCATACATTGGTTAACTACCAACTAGAGGAGTGTTATGATTTCAATCAATAAGATAGTACTATCCAGGAAAATAATCTTGTGGGAGCCAACACAAGGTTCAAGAGAAGGAACATAGAGAAAAACAATGAATTAGTTAAGGTTTATTCTAATCCTCCTACATTATTTTTAAATATAAATGATCCTAATATAGATCCAAAATCTCAAACAACTCAAAAAAATAAGAACCAAAGAGGTGCTTTTATATCTCAAAGATCACAAGTACAAAACACTGATATGGCTCCCAATGCATAAGCACAAGTTGGTGGTGCACACATAAACATTGTTGAGAAAATGAAGTAAAATGTTAGTGTCCCTGTGTGGTAAATTATTTATAAACTTGGTCAAATGGATCTTATTTAAGAAGGCTTGTCAAAAATCAATGTTTCATAGAAGCCACCAAGCACCAAGAATGTGGTCCTCACTAATGTAATCAAATCTCCTCCCTTATACATTTATTTTATCATTTTTAACTCTTTGTTACACTATTGAATAGTGTATAGTGGGGTAAGCACTTTAGTGATGCCTATATCAATAGCACATCAAGTTGGTTCAAACTATGACCCCTCATTAAGGGAGTATTTTAGCTTTATATATCTTCTACTAAACCATATGATATTATCAGAGGTCTGAATTTAACCCTCCATGTTTTGACTAATGTTTTAATGCCCTAAGATGTGGTTATTTTAGAGGTAGTACCCCATTTTGCTTTATGCCTATATATAGACTTCACCGCTAAATTTGGGGGTTACCTAGTAGTAGATTGATCCTATATAACATTTAGGACAAGGTATGGAACCAAGGTATCCATTAAGGCTGAACCAATTTCAAAGTTTCACATTGAGCCTTACGAACTAAGCTACCCAAATATCAACTACATAATTTTAGATTAGGAAGATGACCTTATTAGTCAAGAGATAAACACTCATGTTGAGGTAAACTCATTTTAAATTAGCTAATAAACCAAAATATAGCCAAGAACCCCTTGATTAAATATTAAAATCACAAGATGTGGGATCCATTAGAGGATTTTGAAGCATTTAACATCCAAAGTGTGCCTAGAGAGAAAAAAAAGCATGCAGATAGATTAGCATCAGTGGAGATCTAATTTGATAGACCAGTTGAGTTGAGTAAATTATAAAATTAGTCATATTTTAAGGTGTTTACAAGAAAATTCATTCTTGACAATGATACCAATTGGTAGGTTTTTGACAGTGATAATTAGATCACCTACTTCTTGCAATACAAGGCTGAATTTTCATCTTCAAATCAGAACAACTTACAAAATCAGGATGGAGATGAAATTATCCAGTATAAATAAAATAAACTCACTAAAGGGTTGGTCACCCTTTCGATCAAATTCCATGAGGGATATTTTGTGAGGAATGACATGGTAGGCATGTCCACTAGTGAATATAACCATTTGAGAGTTCTCATCTTCCAAGATAAACTTTTCAAGCTTGGAAAGGTCAATATTGAGGCTGAGAAAGTTGCATTAATTACAATTTGTAGGGAGTTTATATATGTGTTTCCTTCAGAGTACAATGATATTAGAGGTTTTTACCCTTATCTTAATCAACACACCATTGAATTAGATGCAAATTCAAATCTTGTAAGGCAAAATTAGAGGTCTATCAATCCCAAGGTAGAGGTGCTCATGAAAAAAGAGTTAACCAAAATGATTGAGTCAAACATTATCTTTCTAGTTAAAAACTCTTCATGGGTGGACAACCTGGTACCTATAAATAATAAAAGTAGTGATAGTCAATTATGTGTTGACTTCAATGATTTGAACATGGTCTCCTTGAAGTATTACTATCCTTTTCCATCTATAGAGAAACTTCACCAAATGGTGGCTAGTTCACAATGTTTCTCTCTTTTGTATAGGTATTAACATTACAACCAAGTGATAATCAAGGGAGAAGACTAGTACAAGATAGACTTCACCACCAAGTAGTGGAATTATGATTATAATAATATGACATTTGGTCTCTCCAATTCTAGTGCCACATTGTAAATCACCATGGATATGGATTTCCAAGGTCTACTTAATCATATAGTGCTTGTGTACTTGGATGATATCATACTTTTATCTATGAAGTAAAGTGACCACTTAGACCATTTAAGACTCATATTTTAGAGGTTTAGGGAGTGTGGGATTTTTTTAAACCCCAAATAATATATGTTTGTTGTTCATGAAGTCAACCTATTGGGGCATGTTGTCTCCAAAATAGGACTAGCCATTGAACTTGAGAGGATAAGTGCCATCATGGCATTATCTTTACCTCAAAACAAGAAAGGACTTCAAAGCTTCCTGAGGATTTTTTTTTTTTACAATATTCATACCTAGTTTTTCATGTTTATTCAATCCTATAACAATAATACTGAATAAGAATCAGGGCTTTTCTTATCAAAAATAAGGTGATATTGTTTTTGATGCTATCAAGTTAGCCATTGCACAATCACCAACTCTCTTAAATACTAATTTTTCAAAATATTTCTCCCAATATGCCTTTGCTTGAAAGAGTGTGCCAATATATCTTAACATGTTTCATGCAATCAATGTTGAATCTTGTGAGGTAGTGTGAGAGCTCTAAAAACATACGATTTCAAGAAAAGGAAAATGTTTGCATTAATTGATCCAACCTTATAAAAGGAAAATTGGGGTACATATAGAGAAAATTAGGGCACAATGAGGAAGCCCCTAATTTTCCTACTTAAATAATTAAATTAGAATATAATTATCCTATGGAATCTTTATAACTAATCTAAGGAAGTTTAAATAACATAGAATAGCCATACAATAATGTAGGAAAAACTCGAAGGAATAAAGCACTACACTAACACACCCCCTTAAGCATAGATTAGGTGAGATGAGATTGGGTCCCAACATTAAAAGCCTAACAAGGTTCCTAAGTACATAGTGATGAACCTCCATAAGAGGAAGAAGAAGGTGGAGTAACCCTAACCCCAATGAGAGCTCACAGATGAACAAATTTACTCTATGTGAACATCTTAGTCAAAATATCTACAATTTATTCTGATTTTGGATAGTACTGAATATCAATGACTTGCTCATTGATAAGTTCCCTAATGAAGTGCACATTAATCTCTATGTGCTTGGTCCTTTGATGGATAACTAGATTCCTAAAAATCTTGATAGTGCTTTCGTTGTCGTAGTAGATGATTTTTGGCTTATGAAACTAGATACCAAACTCAATGAGAATACACTAAAGTTAGATTGCCTTAATGGTGGCATTGACAACCCCTCTATATTCTACATCTGTAGATGATAATACAACTATATGTCAATCCTTACTCAACCAGCTTATTAGACCTGAACTAAGTGATAAACTATACCATGAAGTGGAATTTTGGCTTTGAATATCTCCATCCTAATCTAAATTTGTGTATCTAATAAAATCAATCTCCATTTCTACTCTGTAGTGTATCTCATAATACTACTTTTTACTGTAACTCATGTGGCCCCTACATAAACTAGGAGACCAACCCAATTACATAGGATATATCAGGTCTAGTGTCTTTGAGATAGATAAGACGTCCCATTAGTTATCGATATAGAGTTGCATTAATGAGCAATGTAGGACAATCAGCCTCAAGCTTCACACTAGACAAGAAGGGAGTAGGAGTTGCCTTATAATTATCCATGTTAAACCTCACAATAAAATTAAGAGAATACTTGGATTGTGATAAAGTTATCTTGGAATTTGATTGAATGATTTCAATCTTGAGAAATTAGTGAAAGAATCCCATGTCTACCATTGAAAATATTTCCAAAAGTGTAGTTTTCACTAATGAGATAAATGAGTGTGAGCTCCCTATAATCAGTAAGTCATCAACATAGAGAACTAGGATCAATAGAGAATCATCCTATCATAATATGTATACATTCAGATATGAGTGGCCTCTGGTAAACCTGACTATGAGGAGAAAGGATTCCATCTTGGCATACCATACGCTAGGGGCTTGTTTGAGTTTTTAGATAGATTTCCTAAGTCTAAATATTAAGGAGGTATCTTCCATTAATCCTTGTAGTTTCTCCATTTATATATCTCTTCTTTGATGTCACCATGTAGAAAACTACTCTTTACATCCATTTGGTGAAAATCCCACTAATGTATAATTGTGATGGCTAGAGTGAGTCTTATAGATGTCATCTTGGCTATAAGAGCAAAATTTTTAGTGTATTTTATGCCAAGCACCTGATAAAACCACTTTACAACTAGATGATCTTTGTACTTATTGATAGACCCATCTACACCATACTTGGTCCAATAAACCCATTTGTAATGGACTAATTTTTTTCCTTTTAGAAGAGGGACCAAGTCCCATGTTTTGTTCCTGATTAAGGAACTATACTCTTCTTACATAGTAGAATCCCATTATAGAGTGCCAGATGCCTCATAAAGATTTACGGATCTGAGGTAATGGCCAAGTAGGTAAGTGAAGTCCCCTAAAACTATGAATGTGTCCACCTTGTATCCAATATATTTCCAACCCATTTCCTAGCACTTTGGAATGTTTATCTAGTCCAAGTGGGATCAAAATTGTATGATATTGGAGGATCAAGAGGTTAGTCCTCATTATTTATAGTGTGAGTGTGATATGGAGGCGGAGAATCCTCATCACTATTGTCATCGCTTGAACATGAAAAAGTGAGAGAGTCATCCTCATCATCAGGATAATCTTGAGGTGGATCTAAATCACTATCAGAAGTGAAATACATACCCAATAAGACTTTTTAAGAGTCTAAAGTTCTAGGATTATGTTTAAGTGGGCCCTCATGAAACTTGACACTCTTTTCAATGAACAACTAATGAGTTTTACGATGGAGAAGCCTATATACCTTAACACCCTTTAATACCCCACAAATATGCAAGACTAACTCTAAGGGTCCATTACCTTACATTTATTCTTGGGAACATGAGCTATTTCTGGTAATCCAAACACTCAAAAGTGATCTATTGTGGGCTTATGACCACCCCAAGCTTCAAAAGGAGTGATTCCTTTCAAGGATTTGTCTGCAACTCAATTCTAAATGTAGCATGCATAGTTGATTGTTTTGGCCTAATATTGATGAGTAAGAGACTTTGATTGAAGCATGAAATTTTCCATTTCCTTCAAAGTATGATTATTGCATTCTAGCACACCATTATATTGAGGATTTAATGGAACTATGTGTTCCATCTGAATCCCCTCTAATGTGCAAAACTACTCAAACTTGTTTTTGACATACTAATTTCTATTATCTGTCCTTAAGATTTTAATGGAACATTCTGCTTGCTTCTCCATAAGTGCCTTGAAGTCCTTAAAGTGATCAAAGACCTTAGACTTCTTTTTAATAAAAAATACCTAGGTGTACCTCAAAAATTCATTGATGAATGTGAGCATGTATCTTGTCCTATTGAATGAAGGTTTTGGAAATGGACCTGCTAAGTCACTATAGACTATCTTTAGCTTGTATTCAGCTCTCCTTGCTTTACCCTTGTCATATTTATCTTTTGTATGCTTACCAAAAATGCAATCATTAGATAGGCCATCTTAGAATTTGAATTTAGTCAAACCTGAAACCATGTCTTGATGACTGAGTTTCTACAGGTAATGGTACTTTAAATGTCCAAACCATTTATGCCATAGTTTGCTTACTCTATATGCATGAAAAGTCAATATAGTTGAGGGATGATTTGGGGGAAAATGTGATAAGGTATATATCTTAGACTAATTATTTGCCTTCCCATAAGATAGTATAGTGCTATTTTGTAGCTCCTTGATTACCACTAAATCAGGTGTGAACTCAACTCGCTTCTCGATACCTATGTAAGTGATTTGATATAATGACATAAGATTGGTGGATAGTAAAGGAACTCACATAACATCATTGAAGGTATCATTACTTATACCAATAATTTAGTGCTAACTTCTACTGAAATGTCATCACCCATGAGAATTGAAGGCACATAACATGGCTCTATTTTTAAAAATAGATCCTCTAAGGAGGCCATGCGATAGGAATCACCCAAGTCAAAGGCTGAGAAGCTACAACAATAAGTGCCTTGTCCTTTTTTACCCTTTTTACTATCATTTTCCTTTAAAAAATCTTTTGTGGACATGTTCCAAGATGAGGATTCAAGAACACTGATGTTGTTCTTCTCAAGCATCTTAGTCAAGGTGTCAATCTTCTTTTTCATGCACTAAGATTCATCATGTCTAAATTTCTTTCAAAAATTACATTTAAGTTTCTCCTTCTTAGGTTTATTGCTTGAGGAGGACTCATTTGGTGATGACTTTGGCTTGGAATCTAATTTTTTATTCTTCTTGTGTTCATGATCAAGTTTAGATCATTTCTTCTCATATTTTCCACTCCTACGAGACTTCTTCTTGTCCTGATTGATAATCAAGGCATGTGATTTTGAAGACTTTAGCATACCCATGTTAACCAAATTATCTTGCTTTTAAGTTATATTGGAAATAAAATCATCAAATTATAGCAGTTTCCAATTGGATCTAAGTGCACATTCAATATCATGAAATGTAGAGATGAAAATTGAATAGTCATGACCTAGTTTTGTAAGCACATATAGAATCAAATGGTCATCTATTTCTTAATGCCACATTGTTTAAATTTGAGTCTCAGTGATTTAATTTTTCTAAAGAAGTATTTTAGGGTATCATAGTCACCTGGGCTTAATGTGATGATCTCATTCTTGAGCTCATAACCCCTCATAATGTCCTACACTCCAAAAAGCTTGTCTATAATGGTCCAGATTTTGTTGGGAGTTTTTACAGATTCAACGTAAAATAGAAGGTTGAGAGATATTATTAAGCATAAGAACCCATAGGCCTTGTCACATTTTTTGTACAAATTAACCTTTTATACATCTGTAGATGGCTCAATTTCCTCACCCATAGTGATCTGATAGAGTCCTTTACCTCTCAAGGAAAGCTACATTTTAGACTTCCATTTCAAATAATTAAATGGTGTGAGTGGTTCAATGTTTAGATCCATGAGTGTAAACTATAATGAGGCAATTTTTTAGAATTGAATTGAAATCAAAGAATAAAAATCACACAATATAAATACCCCCTAAAGTTATAATGCATAGACACTTAGTCTTGGACATTAGGCATAACCCAAAATGCATCTATGAGCAATTAGTGTGAGAAATTATGAGAGGGACATCAGCCATAGCTGAGAATGCATCCAAGAGGGAAGGTACAAAAGTTTGAAGAGAGTTTTAAGCTATTACACCATGTGAAAAATAGATGTTACAAAAGTCCTCAAACAATGACACTAATGCATAGATCTCAAGAAAATATACACTTTAAAAATAAATGGCATCCAAAAAGGAGATATAGATTCAAAGTTATATCACTTAATAGTTATTACTTCCACATATTCCTAGACCCTTTCAACCAAAAATCCAAAAATTGAGAAAAAAATTTACTCTATTTCTTCATTACCTTTCACCTAAAATTTGATTCCCTCTTGAACATCACTTAGGGTTTTGCAATTGCTTTAATTTGGATTCTTGTAACTAATTTACTTGAGGCTCTTGGAGAAGTAAGAATCCTTCAAAAACCTAATTTAGTCTTTCAGTGTTGATTGGGTTCTTCTAATTGCTTTACTTCGGGCTTCTAATGCTGCAAGATTACCTCTAAAACCCAAATTAGTCTATGAAGAGTAAAATAAGATTTTGGAATTTCTTTACTGATGTCAAGAATCAATAATGACCCTACTAAAGGATAATTATTTTTAAGTAGTTGATGTTGAAAACTCTTATTACTTATTAGTAGTTACCTTGGAGAAGACTGATTACTTCTTATATTATATTTCAGGTTTCTTAGACAGCTTTACTTAACTTCACGAGTTGGAAGTAAAGTAATGTCAAAAACTTGATTTGGTCTACAAGTAAATTATCATGGTTGAGAAGCTTTATTACTTCCTAGTTGCCGATGTTGAGAACCCATTTTCTTCTTCCAATGTAATTTGGGTTTTTCAAACTACTTTACTTAACTTCATGAATTTAAAGTAACGTAATGCCAAAATCTTGAATGGGTCTTGAAAGTAATTTGTAGCACTTTGAAAACCTAATTTGGTCTAGAATAAAATAATGGCCCTTTGAGAACTTGATTTTATCTACGGAGAGTAAACTAGGGTTTGTAGGCTTGATTACTTCATTCATATGAACATTTGACTAGATTAAAGAAATTAATTTTTAGGAAAATACACAAACTTTCTAAAAAATATAAAAGCAACTCATTTTAGATCTCAAAAAACTCTAAAAATATATGAAAATGGATTTTTCATTAAAGGCCTTCTAATTCATGTTTTGAGGTATATTAATAAAATGCCTCCAAATTCAAAAATAGTGGCCAAGATAGAAGGAAAAACTAGCAATGGTGAATGCAGGATGATCTTACCAGGGAGTCTAATACATTAGGCTGTTAGGTAGGATCTAATACCATGAAAGAGTGTGCCAATATATTTGAATAGATTTCATAAAATGAATGTTGAATCATGTGAGGTATTGTGGGAGCTCCAAAAATATGAAATTCTAAGAAAATGAAAATGTTTGTATTAACTCATTGAACCTTCCAAAAGGAAAATTGTGGTACATATAGATAAAATAAGGGAAACATGAGGAAGCCCTTAATTTTTCTAATTAAATAATTACATTAAAATATAATTATCCTATGGAATATTTATAACTAACCTAAGTAAGCTTAAATAACAGAGAATGACCATACGACCATGTAGGAAAGACCCAAATGGAAAAATCACTACACTAACATTGTTAATGTGGACAAGATATTAGTTATGATCATGCAACGTAATCTAGAAGGTGTTGAGAAGGCCATATATTTCATTAGTTAGGGACTTGAAAGCTATGAATAGAGATATAATTTTGTTGAGAATTAAGTGTTAGCTATAGCGAGATCATTGAAAAAATTCAAGCATATGGTATCAAATGATAAGATTCATCTCATGGTTTCCCATCTAGGTGTGAGATATTTCCTCTTGAGAAGAGATATAAATGAGAAGATGGCTAGTTGGATCACCAATGTCATGGAGTATAATGTTGAGATCAAGGTTACTAAGCTAGTGAAAGGTGAGGTTTTATTTGATCACTTGGTTGCTGACCTACCAGAAAACAAAAGAGGTTGCTCTAATGATACCATATGGCCTACAAGTATCTGTACCTCTACCCTCCACTGATTAGATACAAGACACAATTATATTATTAATGATAGGTGAGTGTCCTCAAGGTATGGATATGACTCAAGAAAGATAATTTAGACTTCAGTCCATACCTTATGCCTTATTTGATGGTGTAGTATTAAGGAAAGAACTTAATGGATTGTTTCTTAGGTGTATATAGGTTTATTAGGTAAATAGAATCCTGGATAAGTTCCATGATGGACCGATAGGAGGAAACATTAATACAAGGAAAATAACAAAAAAAATCATGATGGTTGGTTTATATTGGCAAAATATTTTCAAAGATTCTTATGCACGGGTTAGGAAGTGCCAAAAGTGTGATCTTTTTAGTGGTAAAAAAAGGCTATCATCCCTTCATGTAGTTGGGCCTTGATTTCATAGGTATGATAAATACACCTTGTTATGGAGGGAATAATTGTGTTCTCAATTTCATTGACTAATTAAATAAGTGGGTGGAGGGTATTGCTCTAAAGGAGGCTAAGAGGTAGTAGTGTTAGATTTTTAAGACAATATTGTGACATGGTTTGGGGTACCAGCCACCATCACCTTAGGTAATGCCTTGGCATTTGTTGGCATACAAAAAACTAAATGAGATATTTATATGGGTATCTACATTATAACAACATATAATTAATACCCTTAGAGCAATGGGATTTTTGAATCAATAAAAATGAACTTGATTAGGATAATCATGAGGACCATGGAGGAGAACCAAAGAGTATGGCATACCAAACTAGGAACATCCTTGTGGGCTGATAGGGTGACTTCCAAGAGTGCCATTAGCAAATCACTATTTGTCCTTGTATATGGGAGAGAGGAAAAGATACCCATCTCTCTTGAACTACCTAATTTGGAGCTATCTCATCGACTTGAGTTGATGGAAAGTGAGCCCATGGGTGTAAGAATATTAGAACTCATGGAGATAGAAGAAATAAGAAACCTTGCAATGTAGACAAAGTAATCACATAAAGCTAGATTCAATAAGGATTTTAACAAGAGAGAAAATGTAAGAGACTTAAATTAAAGTGATCTATTATTGAATTGGGATGTTAATAATGCCAAGCTAAGAAACAATATGAAGTTTGATAGCTTGTGGAGTGGGTCGTACCTAAATCATGGCTATAAATAACGCAATGCCTTTTATCTTGAAAAGATGAATGGTGAGGTATTATCTATATCAGTCAATGGGATCCATGTGAAAAAAAATTATTAATAAACTTTTTCATCCTTGTAAATATTATAGTATATGTTATTCCCCTTCCTCTGAATGCCTTATGCACATTTCTTCTTCTATTGGGTCTTTCCCTTCCCTAAGTGCTTTCAGCACATTGTTGTTTTATTTATTATTGTTCTGGTTATTTGGAAATTTTTTTTCATAGGTTATAATAATTGATCTCAATTTATCAATAATTTTGTGACTCCATAATCCCAATGGATAGACTAAGACAACTACTCTATTTCATAGACATGCATGCAATCCTAGGAGGTCATCAAAAATATTAGCCAAAATTGGCCTACATATAGAACATTTGCCTAGATGGACTATTAAATTATCCCAAACAATTAATTAAATTTTTTAATGATATATTAAGTTTTTACACCTTACTCAATCAAAGTTTTTAGGCAAAAATGGATAAATTCAAATTTTCAAGTTTCATGGTTTTAGCATGCAAGTGAGAATAGTTGGAAAAAGTGTTTTTTAGAGTTTTAAAGGATTAGAAGATGTTATATAATGATTAGAATATTTATATGGGTATTTACATGTACCAATTAAAAATTAATTTTGTCTTGAGATATTATAAATCTCAATATATGCCTATCTCTCTCTTCTTAGGTTTCTTGGTTTTCTTTTTCTAAGTGTGTTTGAAGGACTAGATTGGTGATTATGGATGACTTTTATGCTTTACAGTGGCCAAAAAATGACTAAAATAGTTATGGAGGTCCATAAATTTACTAATTAAAAAATAATTAAGTCTTGGTACCTCATAAGACTCATTAAAATAACAAAAGTCATAGTTACACATGCTTAAAAATGAGACAAGGCAAGTTGAGGCAACCCCAAAAGATGCATTTTTGAGTTATACTAAATGAAATGACTTGAAATTTGACATCAAGGTATTATTCTAAGTCCTTAAAGTTTTAAAATTTGTTTCATTCCACTAATATTCTTGAGGAGGGAGAAAATGGAAAATAGGTCTACTAAAGAAGCATGTCAAGGATTCTCACTTGTTTGCTCACACATGGAGTTGGAAATGAGTGTCCCAAGTCTTACCAAATGTCAAAATTGATTTTATAGTGTGTATAAATCATGTACAGGTCTTAATTAATCTGAATCCAATGAGAACCAATCAAAAATTTTCTCTATGAAAATAAAATCACTTCTAGGTAACCGTATTGGCTTGGAGAGCTCAAGAGATCACAAAGATTGCATTTTTACAGGTTTCCACCATTGTTGCAGGTCTCAAAGGAGGCATAATACTAAATTTCTATACTTAAATTTTTTTAAATACAATAAATTTTCAATCAATAATCAAATACATGAGAAATTCATGTTGATCCCTTATGGAAAAAGTAGAGTTTTTAGTGCCAAATTAGCATGCATAGTGCTTTTCAAGAGTAATTTCATAGGGTTAAATTATGTGCACTTGTATCCATAACATGTAATATAATATTAAAATTTTAGGATAATATAATGGTGAATTTTTTCATATATAATTAATATTAACATTATAATATAATAGTAATAAAAATTTCCCAGTCTCCAGATTTTTGTGTTTCCATTTGCCAAATTAGCCTCCACAACACTTTTCAAATACCATTTCATAGAACCAAATGAATTCAAATCACATTTAAATTTAATATGATGGTACAAAAAATTTATAAAAATGTGGAGGTTAATTTTTTTCCTAAATTTTCTCCCACATGAGAAATACGTAGGGATAAACATTGGCTTTTGAGCTTATTTTTACATAGTCAATTTTCTGTGTTTTCAATTTTCAAATTTAGCTAGTGTGCACATTTCAAGATAATTGTCATCAAGGTAAATGAGGTAAAATATTGTTTAAATTTTTCATGGTGATATCTAAATGGAATTATATTTCAATGGGAAATATATTGTTAAAATGTTATATATAATGTGTGGAATATGAAACTATCAAATTCAGCTTCTACACTAATTTTTACTTAGACATTTTTTGCATCTCCTAATTGCTAAATCTGCCCAATGATCACTTTTAAATCCAATTTTCATAGGATAAAATGGATTATAAATTACATGAAATTATTTATGATCATACATTTATGTAATTATAATGTAATTCATTTGGTTTTATAGTTGTTGGACTTTCCAGTATAAAGTTATGATGGTGTTTAATAATGCTCCTAGGAAGATTTATCACTTAGCCAACTTTTCACTAGAAAACTCTCAAAAGGTAGGTTTTAGGGGTTAATTGGATCATTTAAAAAAAATAAAAATACCCTTTTAAGTGTTTATTTAGGATAGTTTTGGAAATGTAATATCTTATGGTTTTTTTATCATAACATTCTCTATGATTTTCCATTTTTCCATGTTTTATATGTGTTGATGCATCTACATGCGATTGCATGTTTTTTTATCCATATCTTTTGATCTGAAACTCTATTTTCTATTATGTTAGTTGTATAGAAAAGATAATTTATCCTTAAATGAAAAAATGTTGATTTCAAATTGTATAAATGTATACCTAAAATTGGTCAATGTCATAATTGGAATGTTGTATTGATTTGACAAGTCTACAGACTTCAATGCTTTTGTCCTCAAGTGCCTTTATAGGCCAATCAAAACTCTTGAATCATTTTTTAGGAAATATTATTAGAAAACAAATCATTTCAGTTCCTAATAGACATTGAAGTTAGTTAAAAGACATTTAATCCTCCTCTTCTACATTGGATGGCGAAATACGGTAGTTGGATCACCTTTATTAAAGATTGAAAAATTTCTCTTCCTCTTTCTCTTATCTTCTTCTATATATAGCTCATTTATTCCCATTTTAAGGGTTGATCTCATTTGGAAAGGCATAACCCTATCATTATTTGTAAATAACAACCTTTGAATCAATAATATTACCTAATTTGCCTATCGTTTTCACTATGCTTTGTGTTCTAGATTGTTTATGCATGATTGCTTTGTGAATAGATCTTCTTCCTTGGTGTTTGTCCTCTCTTTATTGACTTTTATTATCTAGTTTAAGGTATTATTTTTTGTTGTTTTAGTCATAAGTGAGGGCATAGTGTGAATTTAACCATTCTTCTATGCTTTATTCATTGTCTAGAAGGCCTTATTTAGAATCATTTATGCAAAACTAACTACTGTAAGAGACTCTGTGAGTGAGATATATTTGATATACTCTTGTGTTTATTTTTGAGTAATAATAATGTATTTTAATTTGGTACATCACCCTTTTTATACTTTTATTCATTTTATATGACGTGTCTACCCCTTTTCCAAATAAAATCAGTAGTTTAGGTTATCTACCAAGTGGAATAGACCTTATTTAGTGGTTCAACCCCATCATAGGATACCCACAGCCTGAGATTGATCCAATTGTGTGGATATAATTGAGAGAGCCTAGATAACCCTCTCACAAGGTGAAATTATATGCCATAATAGTTGTCTTTTCATAGTCAATCCTTTTGATATGCCCAAAAGGAGTGACTCTTCACATTATATCATCTATCCTTACAATGACATAGGTTGAATAACTACAAAAATATTATACAAAAGATAAAATGAGTGCAAATCACACATGGTTTCAAAATATATGTGATTTAGGAATTTGACTCAAGAGAGGATGGTTAGTATTGTTTTAGTTCTAAAATGAGAATAAAATGAAACAAACACACTAATAACATAACATCTCTAGGCCTAGACACTAGGGAGAACTTAGTTAACACCCATGAATGAAACACACAACTAAAATGCAAAAAAAACTCTTTTACCTTACTTGGATGGTCCAAAATGCTTGTTGTAGTTGTTTACTTGGCTTGTGCTCACAGAGTCCTTGGCAATGGAATCTTGTCTACCTCCATCTCCCCTTGGGACCTTTGTCTTGTGGGTTGGCTTGGCTTGGACTCAATTTGGAATTATAACAATATTTTCTTGAAGCTTTTTCTAACCAATCCTGAATTATAACTTTGCACTAATTAAGATTTTGAAATGATGTTGTGAGGCCTCCTATTTATAGATTTTTGGATTTGATTAGAATCAACCTGAACCACCCATCTCAAGATTGAGATGTGTGGTTGAGGATTAATTCAATTTTTGGAATAAAGTTTATAATTATCATAATAAATGAATTGGAAGAAAGGGAAACTAAGAGGCATGGAGGACATCATGGAAGGCATTGATGGGGCATGGGAGACATGAATCTTGATATTTGTGGCATTTATAGCCTAGGGATGTCATCCCCAAAAATGAGGTCACTTGATGATTCAAATATTCAATATTCATTTCCAAAACAAATTAGTCAACAAGTTTCCATGGAATTATTAATTATGCCTTGATATGGGTTAATTATCTCTTAAGCATGATTAAGCACTTTGTGCACAAATTACTCAAATTAATCAGAATACCTTGATATTGGTCCAAAAATTGATTGGATTGAAATTAGAAGGTGATGTTAGATTCATTGGAACCATATTCCAATTTAGGATATTACTAAAAAACATAAGAAAGGCACATGTCTTGTGCAAGAGATTTGATAGGAAAGCTCAATCCATGGCACCTAGGTAGAAATTTGGCATTTTGACTTGAAATGAACTGATCAATGTTAGTTGGCCCATAAATTGCATTACCCCATTTATGGATACCTTGGCCAAAATCAACACTTGAATATGTCAATTTCATATCATTTTGCATGTTTTAGTGTTTTTAAGCCAAATTGTGCATTTTAGGTGGAAATTAGCCAAAATCCTAATTGGGAGTTATCGATGGCTTGTTTTAGGTGTCTATAGTTTGCCCCTATTTAGGAAGGCATTGCAAGTTATAAGCATAGTAACATCTTCTCAAAGAATGAAAAGTTCTTCTTTGCCTAAAATTGTAATGATTATAAGCTAATTTTATGATGCTCCCTCAAGGGAATGGTTGACACAAGGAGGTCAAAAAATGGTCCCTCAAAAAGAAAGAAGTGATACGAGGGAACATAAGAAAGGAAAAATGATGGGGTGAAAATATAATGATATTGAAAAAGTAGTAAAAATCACTAACAATGAAAGTGGGATGGTGCAAAATTGTTTTCCCTAAGGTGGTTATAAGCATTTTACCTCGATAGTGGTAACATAGTATGATAACACAATGAATTTCCCAAAGGTGATTAATCATTAAGAAGATGGATTTGCCCCAATTAAGATAGATAAAACACATAATAACATGCCCCTGTATAGGAAGGAAAAATAAAGTGGTGACAATACATTGATTTTCCCAAAGGTGGTTTTAATCATTGAGAAACGCAAGTGGGATGGTGTGCAATGATTTGCCCATAGGTGGTTATAATCACTAGACCCTGCTTATGGAAAACATGATAAAATTGGCTGAGGATGATGATAAATTGACACATAGGGTAATGATGAATTAGAAAAACCTACTATTAAGGAGATGATCATCCAAACTAATAAAGATTTAAATTCTTTCATGGTTAATTACTCTATTTGGGATATGATTGGGAGTGAAATCAGGATGTTGGTGCTGAAGAGATGCCACCATTGCTGAATATACTTCTTGAAGCTAAGGTTTGTTGTAGCATGTGATGGTAGGCTTTATGATAGAACACCATAAATACTTGGCCAAAATATGCATGAGGACTAACTCTCATAATCTAATACTCAATATAAAACACTGCACTAATGATAGAAACCATGATGACAATGTAAACATATGAATATGGATAGATTCAAGTGTTAGTGTGGGAAAGGAATCACCCAATGAACACACATAAATTGAATCAAGGTAATAGTACTAAAATCAAAAAAATAGATTGACAAACAAATAAGATAAGCAAAAACAAAGAAACAAATAATTTAATAAAAACCCTACGAACATTGCCCCTAAAAAAATAGGTGACAACTTAACAAACAAACTAAATGGGGGAATAAAAGAAAGGGAAGGGGGTGGCTGAGCTATCTCCATATGCACTAGGTAAGTAGACACTACCTACATAGTTCCATGGATGTAATATCAAATAAAAAATTTTAGGCCAAATGTAGTTCTCCCAAGGAATGGGAAGAATGTGATAACTAAGGAAGACAAACAGAATGGATGTGATATAAAAATAGAAATGGTCTTACAAAATGGAAAGTGCATGTGAGAAAAAGGACAAAAATGATGGGGAAACTAAATGACAAGTGATTTTCTTGTAATTTAGTAAGGGTTCCTAGAATCCTTAAGATAAATAAGTTGTCAATGTTTTTGTGCTTTTATAACAAATTTTTAAATGTTTTTGGAATTGTTTTGGAGTGACTCAACTCAATTAAGAATAACAAGACACTAAAGGGTCAAGCTCACAAAATGGTGAGAACATGACTTAAGTTGTTCGTAAAATGGTGAGAGCATGGCTTAGGTTGCTTGAAAAATTGTGAGAGCATGGGGAAAAGGGTGACTGATCTGACCTCAACAAGTATTTAGCATTGCCTACATAGTCCTACAGTAGGACCTCAAGTCCCTGTAGTTCTACCCTTACAGTATAGGAACTCAACTAGTGTGGTAGCCAATTCAAATAAAGTAGGCACAGTTGGTAAGTAGACACTAGTATGGCATATGAAGTAGAAAGTTGGTACATCAAGGCTTAATATTTTCCCCCATTTGCCCATAGGTGGTTATAACTAGGACACTATGACATAGATCAATCGTAATAATTTTCCCAAAGGTGATTATAATTAGCAACTGGTGGTGGTAAGAAAGGACTAAAAAATGAAGGATACAACTACCATAATTTCTATCACACTATCCTAAAATAGGATCTCTATCTGATGTTCTTCAACTAATCAATGAACTAATTAGATAGTTTGATGTTGAAACTACATAATGAATTAGAAAAACCAAGGTCAAATGGGCTAAGCTTTAAAACAAATTAGGTTGATAGGTTGAAAGTAGAAAGTGGATATGGCAAAGAGGATGGATAAGAATGGTATGTGTACAAAGAAGAATAATGATAAAATGGCATAAATAAAATGGTCCTTATAGACAATACACCTTAGCATTCAAGCATAGTACCACTTGAGATGAATAATATTCAATAGCTCTAAAAGTTCATCACCATCTAGTGTGGCAAACCTATATGCTCTTGATCCATAATCTATAGTGATGATGAAAGTCCCGATCTAGTTTGGTTTGAATTTTCCTTTATGTTTCTTCTCAGACATGTTATTATTTTGGTTTTATTTAAGAACAAGATCAACAAGTTCAAATGTTCTATACTTCACACACTAATTATAGTGTCCTTTGAGTGAATTCTGATATGCTTGAATATTGTTGAGTGTGGTTGTGTATTTTTCATCAAGTAGATTTAGCTCTTATAGGTGAGCTATTCGATAGTCATGATAATATAAGACATGATTGAAAGAGATTCATAATGAAGGTAATTTGACCTCAATGGGAAGGATGGCTTCAGTACCATATACAAGTGAGTATGGGGTGGCTCCTATGGGAGTACGATGATTGGTATGGTATGCCTAAATGGTAGGAAATATTTGGAGGTGTCAATCATGATTGTCATCATGGAAAATATTTTTGAGAATGTTGATAATGGTTTTATTGGATGCCTCAGCTTGGCCATTACCTTGAGGGTAATATGCTATAAAAAAGTGTTGTGTGATGTTGTATTCAGTACATAACTAGTCTAAATATTTTTTATTTAATCATCATCCATTATCAAATATAATGTTAAAAGGGATATCATAGTGGAAAATGAGATGGTTGAAGATGAAATTCGAAATTTGCTTTCTAGTCACATAAGCGAGGGGTATAGCTTCAACTCACTTAGTGAAATATTTGGTACCGATAAGGATATGTTTATGGCCATTAGATGAAGTGAGGTTAATATTCCCAATGAGGTCAAATCCCCATGTAGAAAATGGCCATGGTGTTAACATCAGTTTTAGATTTTTTTTTGGGGAATGAATCAAATTAGCATGTCATTGACATTTGTCACATTTATTTACATATGCAGTAGCATCTGCATCCATTATGGGCCAATAATAAATAGTATACAAGATATTTTTTTATAGGAATACCCTACTATAATGGGCTCCACATACTCCTTCATGAACTTATTTTAATGGTAATGTAGACTTTGCCAAAGTTAAACAACGAAGTAGAGTTCCATCTAAACTAGGATGGTAAATGGTGGATCTAAGTAAAGTATAATGATTAGAATGTTGAATGAAGGCTTTCATTTATTTTTTAGATAGGTTAGGTGGAAAAAAATGGTCATGAAGGTAGTTGTAATGTTTTGAGTACCAGATAGAAATTAGGACCAATAATATCACAAATCATGGTAATGGTTGAAGGTTCATGAGCCAGTGCTGATAAATTCTCGACAAGGAACTAATACTCTCTAGATTTATCTATTTGTTGAATTAGAGAGCTAGTAGTAGCCATTACATCTATAGTTATATTACTATCCCTTGGTATATGCTCAAACTGAATGTTGGTAATTTGCTTTTTAAGAGTGTTAACAATGGATTTATATGGAACCAACTTGTCATATTTGGTCTGAAAATGATTTGTGACCTGATTCATGATTAACTAAGAATCACCATAAACTTGAAGATGATATATATTCAAATGCACTACTTGTTGAAGTTTTACAACAAGTGCTTCATACTTGGCCATGTTATTTGTACAAGGAAAGCTGATTTTGAATGATTTAGGGATTACATCCCCTTGTGGTGTAATAAATAATAGGCCTACCCCTGATCCATGCACATTGAATGAACCATCAAAATATAAATTCTAGGGATACCTCTCAAGGGGAGCATCAATAATGATCATCATGGATTCATCAGGAAAAGGAAACTTCAGTGGTTGTGTGTCCATGAGAGGTGCTTCAACAATTTGATCTATAAGAACTTGTCCTTTGATTATTTTCTGATTAACATACTCTATGTCAAACTCACTAAAAAACATGATCCATTTATCCATTATACTTTGTAAATCTATGTTAGATAGTAGATAATTCAGTAGATCTACTTTTGAAATGACCATGGTTTTATTATTCAACATGTAATGACACAATTTTTGAGCTATGAAAACCATGGATAGACAAGCCTTCTCAATAGGTACATAGTTATGTTCATATGTTACCAAGGTACAACTTAAGTAGTAAACAAAATGCTCCTTTCCATTATCATCATGTTGAGTTAAGATTACCCCTAGGGCATGATCAATAGCTGATAGGTATAAAAAGAATGGCTATCCTAGTGTAGGTGGTAATAAAATAGGTGGATTAACAAGATAGTCCTTGATTTGTTGAAAAGTTGTTTGGCAGTGATCATCCTAGTGAAATATAAATCCTTTATTTAAAAGATGTGTGAATGGATGACACTTCTTTGCAAACTAAGAGATGAAGCATTTGATGAACTGGATCTTACCCTACAACTATGGATTTCCTTCAAATTGGTTGGTGGTAACATCTCAGCTATAGGATCAACTTTAGATGGATTGACTTCAATCCTTTATGAGACATGATGAAGACAATTAGTTTGCCTGAAGATACACCAAATACACATTTCTTTAGATTTAGTCTGACTTTGAACTCTCATAGTCTTTCAAATATCTTATGTAGCACTACTGGATGGTTGACTTTGGTCTTGGATTTTCACAATATGTTAGTGACATAGTCTTCAATAATATCAAGCATCATATCATGGAGTATGAAATTCATGGCTCTTTGATATGTATCTCTCACATTATTAAGGTCAAATAGCATCACTTGATATCAAAATTTTCCCTATGGAGTGGTGAATGTTGTTTTATGTTGATATTTTAGTCCTATTCTGATCTGATTATATCCTGAGAAGCCATCCATGAGTGAAAAATTTTCATAACCTCTGATGGAGTCAATGATCATGTCAATATTAGGCAATGAAAAACCATCTTTAGGACAAGATTTTTTGATTTCTCAAAAATTGGTTCAAATACTGATTCCTTCAGGCTTTTTTCTAACATGTACAATGTTAGAGATCCATTTAGAGTAGTCAACATATAGGATACATCCTACTTCTATAAGTTTTTCCAACTCTTTTTCGACTAATACATCAATGTAAGGATGAATCTTATAGAGATTTTAGTTTACTAGTTTGGCATCAGGATTAACCATAAGGTTGTGCAGAACCAAGGTGGGGTCTAATCATGGCATGTCGGAATAGGCCCATGCAAATATATCAACAAACTCTTTTAACAGAGATGTAAATATGTGATATTTTTCCTCAATGAGAGAGCTCCTAATTTTATCCATTTTAGGTTTGATAGAGTCTTGATGTTTAACTCTATACTATCTTTGATGAGGAGGGTCAAACCATCTTATAAGATAGTAGGCAATGACTTGAACTATTGTACTATGTCAGGGTCCTCTATTAGGACTTGCTTTTCAACTTCTCCTAGGCATGATGAATCTGATTCTCCTAATGGTAGATTTGTCCTTGGAACAAAAATAGTTTGAAATTCTTAGGGACTTTGATCAAATACTTGTTGTTTCTCAAAATTGAACTTAGATCCATAGACAAGTTCATCATTAATGGTCTCCTAGTCTAAAATCAAAGAATAATGAACACCCCCATCTAATGGTGTCTAAAATAAGTTTTCACCACTAGACTGGCCTTTATTTTTACTTTTTCCCTGGTAAACAAGTGCCTCAAAGAGGTTTTCACTTTGGGACCTCAATGTTTTATGTATTTGTTTTTGGATAAGGGTGTTTACTCACTCTCCAAAATAGGCTATAGGATCTAATGTGATTGAGAAACCTAATTTGTGATCTCCCAATGAAACATTATCTCTAAGGCCTAAGAAATCATAGAATGCCTCATCATTCTAGAAATCATCAATTGGAAAAATGGATTGTTGTTGGTCCCAATCTATCAGTTGGGGACAATACAATGGCAATGGATTGTGATGAATAACTTGGATAAGGGTAAAAATGACATTGTTATCAAAGAGGTTGGTTTCAACTAGGTTATCAAAGGTAAGGATATGATCAAACTCTATTTCACTATCGGCATCATCATCTCTAGTCATTAGTGATGGAGTTTGAATAAAATATGTGGGGTTTCCCCCAGGTGGTTTAAATCCAAGTCAATAAGGTCTTTCATACTTAGTCATGGAAATTAGCTCAATGTTTCCTTACTGATTCAGTATGAGGCGTCTTCCTTCATAATTGTGACACTCCATGATCCTATTGGGAAAAGGATGCTTTGCACTTTTATAGTGATCAGCTTGGTCATCATTCTATATCCATGATTCATTCCCTTCAAGAGGATCAGGTCCTAGGCTAGATGTTGGTATAAATGTAATAGATCCCTTATCTTTATTCTTCCGTTGCCAATGCATATGTGGGATGACCTTAGGTCTCCCAAAGGTTTCCAAATTCTAAGGAAGACTAGCAATTTGAAATGTCTCATGGGTCACATATTCTCCTAATCTATTATCTAAAATGGTGAAATGATTAGAAGCTTTAGGAGGTAGCATGTGGGACAAGGAATATAAGGTCTTAGGATCTATGAAATAATATGATGAATGATTAATAAGTATAGCCTTTCATTTATCCTACTTGGAACTTTGATTCATGTCATACTGATAATTATAGCTTTGAAACTTGGCTTCAAGATGCTTGCAATGTTCATATAGGTGTAAATCTCCAAGAATATTTACTTCCATCCCTGAGTGGGAAAACTTGATACATTGATGTAGTGTTGATGGGACTACATGAATCTCATGTAACCAAGGCCTACCTAGAAGTATGTTTTATGATAGTTTAGGATCCAACACATGGAAAAGTGTATCATGGGTCAAAGGCCCAATAATAACTACCAAACTAATGGTGCCCTGTGATTCTCTTTCTTGATTATCATAAGCTTTGATAACTATTATTTCTAGCTAGAGATCTATCATTGTGTACCCAGGAATCTTGATGAGCTTGAGAGATACTATGGTGAGGCTAGATCCATTGTCAATAAGGACACATTTCACTTTATGCAAATTGATAAAAAATTCTATGTGAAACGGGTTATTATGGATTGGGCCAAAGGAAGACATATCACTTTGGTTGAATGTGACTTTTTGGGCTGGAGCTAGGTGTCCAACCAAAGCTTGAAAGTTATCAGGGGATATGTCATTAGAAATAGTAGATTGGGTAAAAAACTCATTCAAGAAATTTTGTGTGGATTATTGACATCTATAGCAAATCTAAAATAGAAATTTGTGCTAGTGTCTTTTACAATTATTTCACAATATCAAAATTATTGTCTTGGTCAGTAGTGAATGGTTTATGCCAAGGCTGAATGGCTGGTTGGATGATAGGAAAAGTGGTAGATGGTTATGGGCTTGGGATAGTAATATTTGACCTCTGAGTTCTGATTACAAAATTAGGATTTAATATTAGACTGTTATTGCTAACCAATGTTGGAAATGGTGTGGGACCAGATAGGATAAGTATTGATTGTCAGTGCACTTTGATGTGATCACGTGGCAAGAATGAGTTATCACTATAAGATCTAAAAGTGTAATTCTTAGTTTTCTAGTTTCCCTATATGCACTCCCAAGTCAAATAAGGATTATCCATGTGATTTGGCTGAATATTGTTGTTTTGAAATGGTTGAGGCTGATTTGTACTTGGTCCAAGATTAATGGAGATGCTATTAATGCTGACCCCTAAAATATGACCTACAACCCAGTTGTATTCATGTGCAACTACATGGTAGGTTTGTTTGTTATTACCATTTTGACCTTGGTTTTGTCTATTGTTTTATCATTATGGATTTTGTTGCTAATTTTATTGATTATACTAGTTTGTCCTTTGATTGTAATACTATTGATTTTACTCCTACACTGTCCAGTGTTATTGTTGTTGATTATTTTAGGACTATTGATTATTATGTTGAAGAAAGGGGTTTTGACATATTTCAAGAGTTTTATTGGAAGTGGAAGCACCATTATCTAATTTTATCTCCCCATTCTCTAACATATTCTCAATTAAATACTTGATTTGGACACATCTTCATAGATTATGCCCATTGACCCAATGATAGTCACAAAATTCATTTTCATGGTACCAATCAGGGTAAGGAATGCCTAATGGATAATGCTTTGGTATAGGTAAACTAATTAGATCAGCAGTGTCAAGATTACAAAATATAGATTTAATAGGTTTTTCTAGGTCACTAAAGACATGATGTGTAGGCATAGTTCTCCTTGGAGGAGGGGTTTGTAATGGTAAATACTATTATATTTGTTGTGTAGGTCTTGGTTATTATGCTTGTCGTATTGGTTGGAGAGGTTGTTGGGTAGGAGTAAGCTAAAAATGTGGTATATATAATTTCTACATAGTTTGTACATGATGAGATTCAATTACTCCATTTCCTACAGTGTTCCTATTATGGTTGAATTGGTTTGGTTTTTCATGATTATTAGCCTGTGCTGGTTGTGATGCTTATGTTGGATTTGGATTTTGGTCATTTTAATTATTAGCACCTTGATTTTTATTAGTAGAATTAAGCTTGATGACCCATTTATTGATGAGCGCTTACTCAATCAACAAACCTTTATCAATGATCTCTTTGAATGTATGTGCATATTGTAGCTCTAGATGATAGGCTATCTCACTATGCAAATTTTTAGTAAACAAAAAAACTAATTGTTTATCTGGTAAATTATGGGTGCAATGGATTTCAAGGGCCCTCCATGACTACAAATAACTTGTAAAACTCTCCCCAACTTTCTACTTTGCTTATGTCAGGTCTATTAATGAAATCTAATGTTTGAGATTATAGGAAAAGTGATACACAAATTTATCATAAAGGTCATCAAAGTCTGTTACTAAATTCATGGGAAACTTCAAAAACCACTCCAAGGCTTGTCCATCCAAGATTATTGGAAACAATAGTAAAATTTATATGTCAATATATGCCATTGGTTGACATGCGACAAAGAATTTGGTCAAATAGGCCTTAAGGTCACCTTTCCCTCTATACTTATCCAATTTGGGTGGTTCGTATCCTAAAGGAAATGGTATATACAAACACTCCATGTTCAATGGATAGGAACACATGTCATCCAATTTGAACTTCTTAGTCTACTTCCCCACCTGAATGGCAACAATCACATCCTTCATCTGTTGTAATTCTTGTGATAGGAAACTGGAAGGGATATTGTTTTGAGGGAGAATATTAGTTTGGGTAAATGGCTAAGAGGTCATAAGTGGGACACTTTAATCATGGTATGATGGAGACACCTATTGGGGTACATTGGCTTGGTTGGGGAATGGACCAAGAATATGCATACATAGATTGGGATGTACTTGAAATTACACATTTGTCTATGCAATATTCTAGTATGGGTTGATGATAAAAGTTTGAATTGGAGGATTTTGTGGTTGGGATGAAGGGATATAACTATATTATGCCTATTATGATTAAAAATGGACATGTTGCTGACTAATTGAACCTTGCTATTGAGTAGGAACTTGTGGATGAAGACCCTATCTCTAGATTTATGACACATTTTGAACCAATAATTGTCTAGTAGGTATTTGAGAAATAAGGGGACCTCCTTGTTCCATGAATCCTTGTGAAGAAGTAAAATCATGTTGTCGATTCGATACCTATCACTGACCAATATTTGCATGTTGTTGATTAATCATTGCATGGTTTTAAATTGTCATATTAGTCTATGGTTGAAGAAGTATGTTCACCATTAGCTTGTGCTGCGGTACATTAGTTTCCCCTAATTAAGGTGGCAATGTATTCATCCTATATTAGATTGTTACATTATATTGTGTCTATTTTTGTGTAATACCAATCACTAATTGTTGAGGGGGATTAAGATTCATCACATTCTATCATTGATGCATAATATCAGTCATTTTTTTATTATCTAATCCTCTAGGTTGTATACTTGAGGAAGTAGTTAGTTGAGGCTAGGTTACAGAAACTCCTATTCCTTGGTATGATGATTTACTCATGGGATTAACTATAGGTACATGTTATTGGATATTTGTTTGTGTGTTAGTACCACTTTGATCAAGATTGGATGATATTTACACATTGTCTACTACATTTGGCTCACTATTTAGTGTAGAAGCTAAAGACACTTCTTCAATAATTGGCATATATATCAAGTTATCTATCGAATCATTTTTTACAAATGGGTCAGAACCTAGATTATCTTGTCCAATTAATTCTATCAACACTCCTATTGAATTTACTAGGTCTTTAAGGGGCTTAATCACCATGTTCATCTAATTGAAATCATGTGCTAAATTCATGTAGGTTTGGTATGCGATTTTCATTTGGTTAAAGTGATATACCATGTTTTTTTTACCTCTATTAGATAATTAGGTTCTTGGTATGCTATTTGGACTAGAGCCATAGGATTGTTAGAAGAAGCTTGTTGATCTTAATAGACTTGGTAAATTTTCATGGGGGAATTCAGATGGAAACTTTGCCCTTACCTCTATGTCCCTAACCAAAATCTCATCTTTATTCTCTAAAAAATGTCACCTGTAAAAAATGGATCATACATGGAAGTTGAATTAGTAAAATATGGTTGTTGAAGAACTAGCTCATCCACTATTGGTATTGTAGCTAAGTATTGTGTGGTTTTTTCTTGGTCATGTTCTGTGTAAAGTGGTGTGTTAACCAAAATAGTTAGCCGATAGATCTTGGCTTTGTGCCCCTAATTGAATATTATAAGAGGGATAAGAATACATCTCATAAGCAATGTTATCCACATAGGGGTCTTCCACCATTTCTTCTTATGCAACTACATTACTAATCCATGAATTATATATGAGTCCACTATGAGTGTAGGAATACATGTTAGGATCCATAGTCAATTCTTGGTGATAAAAGGTTAAAGATTTCTACAAACTCTAAAAAGGACAAAATCTAAAAAAAATGATGCCTTCAACTTGGTCTAGATTTATCAAAAGGATCGAAAGGATTATGTGAAGATTTGTGAGGAAAAAATATAGCATAAAATATCTAATGTTTTCACTATTCACACAAAAATAAGCAAGTAAATTGACCAAAAAATTAAAATTCCAAACAACAAGGTCAAAGTGTTTCAAATCAATCTAATCTCAGAAATTAAAAGTCACTAGGTCTTTTGGCCAAATGTGATGTCAAATGCTAGGCTCAAATAAGCCATGTGCTAGGACTCTTGGTCAAATGACATCAAAAGATATAATTTAAAAATAGATTAAAGTTTTAATCTAAAATATTTGAAACACTTCTAACAAACACTACGCATTTGATTCTTGGACATGAACTTGATCAACTAGGTATAAGGTATGAAACAAAAGGCACTTTTAGCAATAGTTTATTTTCTCATAAACAATGGTATAAAACTTGGTTATTTTGACAAAAAAGCTAGACAAAGGTTAAGAGTATAAATGTGCTTTAGATACAGGATCAAAATTACACTTGGATTAGTCTGAATATGTAGTATCAAATTTGGAATTCTATGTAAGCGGGGCTATGAAACAAAGTTTGAAATGATCTAGGTAGTGTAAAGATGCTATACTACCCAAAAGGTGTGATAAAAATGTTTGTTTCAAATAATCTCTAATGGAAATACATTTTTCCATAATTTTGACAGCATAACACTACCTTTCTTGGCTCAAAATGTTGTGGTGTATAGACGTAAAGTGCAAGTCTTTAGCATAAAATTGTTTAAGTTTATCAAGTGATGATAATGATTATGACTCTAAAAAAACCTTCAATCTAAATTGGAAATTAAACCCAAGTCCCTCAAGTTTACGGAAAATGGTGAACCCACTTAACACATCAACCCTATGAAATTTTAAATGCGTAATTTTGAATTTAAATTATAAGTGAAGGACTTTAACAACTTTGGTGAATGTCTAGACTCAATTGTGAAGCATAACTACACCGAAGTGGATGATATGACTCTCAATCTTTTGATGCACTTTTGAACAAGGCAAATGGATGGTGTCACATGGGAAGTATAATGCCTCTTTGTTTAAAGGAAAATTTGGACTATTTGTTGGGTTTGGAATTTGTTTGTTTACACTAAGTTTTGACTCCAAACAAGACTTTAATTTAGGACAAGACCAAATAATTAATGACCCTATATCCTAATTTCACAAGGTTGCTTGGTACTATTGGAATCCATCAATGTACATCATTTGAGAGGATTTTAAGTGTTCATCTAAGAGTAAATGTACATTATATAGTACTGTTTTTACACCTCGTTGTCTCAAATTATAGTATTGTGACATAAACATCGAGGCACACCTTCCACCAACAATACTTCCTTAGCAAGTAGGGATTTATCTAAAATATAACAAGTTTATGAATAATCTATGGGATTTAATTACACAATGAATTTCATGCCAAACAATGTACAATAGAAGCATCAATTTTAGGTCTGTATCACTTGGCTTATTGCAAAAAGGTCTGATCCTTTTTACAACCACTACATCCTGCTATTCACTTAGTGTAGTGCAATGTCCAAATTTACATTACATCCCATGTGCAACTCTTAAAAGAGTCAAATGAAGTCAATGCCAAGAGATGAAACCCCAGGTCAAAGCTTCCCTAAAGAACTTGTGGGAGGTGATGAATACCCCCTCGCAAGCTAAGTTGCATGAAAATAAAAAAATCATGAAAATAGAAAGAATTTAAGGTCATTTTCAAGATCACCCAAACTTTATCATGTTTTTGGGGAGTATTTTAGGTGACATTATTTCTAAGCCTTGGACTAAGATATTTGCAATAAGAATGGGACTTTTGATTCCAAGGGTTCCCTATAGGGGACAAACGGAAGAGTATACATGCAACATTACTCTTTTTTTCAAAAAGGATTAATTTAATCAACTATTTCAAATAATAATTACTAAGTGTGTTCAATTATAAACCCAAATAAAATGTTTGGTGGTGTTCATTTCACCCCTTGGTCTTAGTTGTAAACTTTAAAAACATTCATCAAAAACATTTAAATTGTTTTTTAATCACCAAAACAAGGTTCCTAATCCATTTTTAAGCATGAAAAGGTGTGTTAAACATGTATTAGGAAAAATTTTAACTTGAACCTATAGCAAAATTGTCAGCATGTCCTTTAGCATTGAATCCCTTTTGAATTTGAAACAAACAACTTTGGAAAAGTAGGTTTCGGGTATATGTTTTTTGAAAACCATAGTGACCGACATTGATCCATAACACCAATGTAAGTTATGGCCAACTAAGATCTAAATGATGTTAATTTTGTTGACTAATATTAGTTAATCTAAGTAACTGATGTCGGTATTTATGCCGACATCGATTAATGTCTAAAATCATGGAAACCAAAAATGGCAAAAAAAAGTTAGAAAACTAATTTGTAAGAGTTTTAAAATCTCAAATAAGTTTTTTAAGATTGAAAAAGGATCTATTTTATGTGTAGGATGTGCCTGGTCCCATCGAATGTTCCATTATGTGATATAATAATTTGACTCAAGAGACGATGGTTAATATTGTGTTAGTTCCAAAATGAAAACAAAATGAAACAAACACACTAATATCATAACATGTCTAAGCCTAAACACGAGGGAGAGATTAGTTAACAACCATGAATGAGACACACAACTAAAATTCCAAAGAGAACTCTCTTACCTTCCTTGGATGCTCCTAAATAATTGTTATAGTGGCTTGTTCAACTTGTGCTCATGAAGTCCCTGGCAATGGAAGCTTGTCTACCTTCATCTCTCCTTCGCACCTTTGGTTTGTGGCTTGGATTGGTTTAGAATCAATTTGGCATTGTAACACTGGTTGCTTGAATCTTTTTACAACCAATCTTGCATTATAACTTTGCACTAATTAAGCTTTTGAAATTATGTTGTGAGGCCTCCTATTTATAGATTTTTGGATTTGATCAAAATCAACCTGAACCATCCATCTGAAGATTGAGATGTGTGGTTGAGGATTAATTAAAATTTTGGAATTAAGTTTTTAATTATCCTCATCATGGCATTGGAAGAATGGGAAATTAAGAGGCATGGAGGGAATCATAGAAGGCATTGATGAGGCACGGGAGGAATGAATCCTAATATTTGTGGCATTTATAGCCTAGGGATGTCTTCCCAAGAAATGAGGTCACTTGATGATGAAAATATTTAATATATATTTCCAAAAAAATATTCAATAAGTTTCCATGGAACTATTAATTATGCCTTGATTTGGATTAATTATCTCTTAAGCATGATTAAGCACTTTGTTCACAAATTACTCAAATTGATCAGAATGCCTTATTATTGGTCCAAAATTTGACTAGATTAGAATTAGGAGATATTAGATGCATTGGAACTATATTCCCATTTAGAATGTTTCCAACAAAAAATAACAAAGGCACATGTCTTGTGCAATAGATTTGATAGGAAAGATCAATCCAGAGCCCCTAGGTGCAAATTTTGGTTTCTTGACTCAAAATGAACTGATCAAAGTTAGCTAGACCATAAATTGCATTGCCCCATTTAGGGATACCTTGGCCAAAATTTACACTTGAATATGTCAGTTTCACATCATTTTGCATGTTTTAGTGATTTTAAGTCAAATTGTGCATTTTAGGTGGAAATTAGCCAAAACCCTGATCGGAGGTTATTGGTGGCTATTTTTAGGTGTCTACAAGATATACTTTATGATTTTACTATATTTTTTCTAAACTCAACCAAAAAGTAACATACCAAAGGCACTCAATCAAAATTTAAGTGATTAAATCCACCATATTATTTCTTATTTCAATATTATTCTTAGGGACAACCCATATATAGGTCTAAATTTTTGAAGGATCACTCCATGATCCTTATTTTGAAAGTTATAAACTAGGTCACTCTATGTACTTTCTTATCACACATTGCATGCATATTCACACACAAGATAATATGTAAGATATAACTACATAAGTATGAAGCCCTCTTTGGAGTATTGTATACGTATGTAGTTCCTATTGACATAGGAGTCCTTATGGAATCTCAACACAATGTTCCCACTAAACCATTTTACCAAAATCACTCCAAGGGTGAAGAGATAGGGTTTGATCATTTGATAAAGAGTGGGAGCCTATGTGTGAGTCCTGGATCCACAAGAATGTAAGCAACATAAAACAAAAAAGTTTTTATATGGTCACACTTAAATCTAGTTAGTATTCTATACTAGACACATGCATCCATGTCAGATGAAGCATTGACATAGATTTCAAGATCCGATGCAAGTTTATGAGGCCATAGAGTAAAAATTTATATAATATAACAATTTTTCCAAGATCCTGATTGAATCCACATATAGTTTGTTTCAACCCAAATCTACACATGCATAGTAAACTAGCTAAGTACTCTTATTTATTATTTATTCCAATGTAAATCAATATATGTACTTTCCATTGTTAGCATATCTTAGTGTTTTTTATTCATACCATTATTTATATAAGTTTGTAAATGAATATGCCTTTTATATATATGTTTATCACCCTTGTACTTATTCATGTCTATATTCCTAACCCTATACTATATTAACCCATGCCAATTTAGGGTTAAGCACTTGCATGCAACCATTTAGTGAAAAGGGAAGTCAAGATGTGAATATGGTACATTAAGTTATTCATTTATAAGAAATTATTTTATTTATTATTTTTTTGATATTATATTTATTTCCTAAATCACTATCCCACATTACACTATTTTTACATGTGATGAGCTTCATGTGAGACTTTATTTCCATTTATTTGTTTAATTTAGGTTGTTCATACACATGTGGTTTAGATTGCTTATGTGTCATGTGTCATAGGGATTTACACTTGACCATGTTTTTTATCTAGTTCATGGGACTTACATACCTAATTTTGGGTTTGTCATCACTATTATAATGGTAGTTACTTCTCATATCACATATTTGTACATCTATTATAAAGTTTAATACATGGAGGATTTGCATTACTTTTTGAATCTTTAATTTCTCTCTCACAACTTGTTTCTCATTTATATTTACTATTTTACCCAGAATTTAGTACATTCATTGTTCCAAATACAATCTTATTAAAATCTCTATTATTGTATCATAGCATTGGATTTATTAAATCTAATGTTTGGTTTTTATGCTATTTGAATTTCTTTTGGTAAAAAATGTTATTTTCCCCTATTGTTGGTAGTTTTCATCCTTGGTATAGGCATTGGTTTTTATGTTTTTGAGTGTAGGTTCATTCTTATTCATCCTTCAACAATGTGTCTTTTCTCTCCATGTATATCACCATATCTTTCCATGTGACAATTCACCAGCATTATTTTTGCATTGAGGCGAAAATGAATTTTATCTATCTAAATACCTCCCACTTTGTCCTATGAATCCTAGTTGAATGGTTGAAGCAAAAAATATTAATTGAATGTGCATCAAACATGGTCAATTATTTTAAAATTTTTTAAAGCATCTAAACATTATTTTTATAATGATCAGGAAGCATGAGATCCATTTTATTTCACACTATCTCACATTTATTCTAGCATAGTGGATTTATAAAAGACCATTTCCCATCTATTGTATTTTTTGATTGTGAATTTTTATTCCTCCCCAATCCTTATTTTTCATGTTATTTATCCACATCATGTCTTGTTTTAAATGATCTCCACATAGATATGGTTTGTGGGTCTATAGACTCCTAACGACCCCTTATCTTGCACCAACGAAGAGTTTGTAGTACCATCATGTGGATATTCATTATTTTTCACTCCAAACCACTTTAAAACATATTAAATACATTCTGAGTTTACCAAAACCACCCTCCACATGGTTAAAACCACTCACCATTCCATGAATTTATCCTCCTTGACCTAGTTGCTTTCCACCATCTATTGCATTCAATTTTATCCTCCTTTAGTTAGTTTCCATTCCCTTTCAACCACCATTTCCATTCTCAATGTAAATTTTCATCTAGTAATGCTTTTTTTCACAAACCTCTCATTACTAAATTCTTGGTATTGGTGAAAACCATAGTTTTAAAAAAAGGAAACTTTACCTCGATGCCAATTTCATTAACAATATTAAATTGTTAAAAAAGGGTGTTTAATAAATTTTTATGAGTGAGGGTAAATATTTAGTGGGATGGTGTGGTATAAATGGGATTTTTTTTTAATGAAGGAGTCATTCAAACCTTTTGACTAGGTTCTTTTGACATTTGGGTGGATATATCTTTAATAGAGATCCTTTTTTATTAATAAATAAAAATAATATCTTGTAGAGGGATAATGTAAAGGGAGATATAAAGAGATTTTACATTTTTATTTTTTTATTTGTAATAGATTTAAAATTTAAGGGGATTATGGAATGTAAAATCCTAGGTTTTTAAAAGGGTTGTAATGTGAAAATTAGGGAATAAATATATAATAAATATAGCCACTGATTTGGTAAATGTGGAAAGGATGAGGGAGAAATAATAATTTAGTTGTAAATAGTCTTTATGGGAGGAATTATATTGTGAAAATTGGTGAGAATATAGGTCTAACTGTAAAAAATTAGATCCAGGTGTCAGAATCATCCCTGGATAGTAATGTAGTCCTTTGGACAATACCTCAGTGTGTTAGTGTCCAAGGTATTTCTCTACTTTACCACTTATAATATCTATAAATGATTGCTAGGTTTTCCATAATACGTTATGTTACATATCTAGTCCCTATTTCAAGAATTTTCAAGCAATACTCTTTCTTGTAGCTCTATTTCACTATAAAAACCCTAGGTTTTCATGGTTGCAAGGGCTTGAATGAACACAATGATAAAAATGGGTTAGTGGGGTAGGTTGGACATGACCTCAACACCACCACTATGTTGAGATTTTCCTACATACCAATCCTTAAAAATGGAATAAATATTGATCTACTTCTCTAAATCTAAGTGCTAGTGTAAAGTGAAATTCAATGCAAGAATGCTTGAGTGTGAATGCATGAGTGGATACCTTGGAGGCCACTTGTGATCTGGATATCTACACTAAAGATATACTATTAAATATATGTTGAATAAATACAATATTATAATAATTGGGATTTTTATATCAATGTGAAGTGGTACTTTTGTGTGCTTCTTTGTGATAATGTCCACCTAGGGTATACGAGTGTGAGAATAGTGTTTATATGGTGATACGATATAAATGACTTGGGAGGGTGACTTAATAATAGGTATAGGTTGATCATAATCCTCTTAGGGAGATATAAATTACTTCTTGGAGGGTATAGGAACCTAAATAACTAAGGAACTATACCATTATGAGTCTCATGTGGTTTTTTATATGCCTAGGTGTTATTTGTGACAACCATGTGATTAAAAGTAGATCAAAAGGGTGCCTAGGATGGGTCAAAGTATATACTAAGGGTAATTTGACCTTAATTGGACATGAAAGTCATGGATGGTTATTTTTACTAATTAAAATTTGCCCTATTCTATAAATGTAACAAAGCAGAATGACTAGGATTAAAAAAAAGATAAGTGTACCTAGACTTACCTATGTGGAAAAGGCCATGAATCTAGATATGAATATATGAAGTGTGTTCCATTGCATGTCATAAAAACCAAACATGAATGAATCAATCCTTACTTAAGAGATATCAAAATCGAAGAAAAAACTAAGTAAACATATAACAAAGAAAGTAATAAATACACCTCACTAGGCACGTGAACCAATGCAAAAAAACTTAGTGACATATTATGTGTGCATGGTTGGTGTTAAAATGGTTAATATCTTAGACAATTCTGAATGGATAGATCAATACGCATGTTTGGTTGGATTAATAACCTAATCTAGTTTTGAATTTATCATTGCCCACCCCTATTTGGTGGATCAAAATCTTTAAATAACTTGGATTGGACTGATGGCTTGTCCAACTCTCCTATGTAGGTGGTTAAATAAGTTAGTTAGGATATGACTCCATCATTTCCTATGCATGTACAATATACGTATCCATACTAAAATTAAATAATGTAGCTAAATATATGTCATATAAGTGAAATTATGTAGGATGTCTCTAGGGCAAATAAAAAATACTAAAATATAAAATGACTTAGGGACCACTCAAGAATTTATGTATGTAGTTTTGGGACTAATCGATAATTATAACCATTGTAGATATAATAAGGAATAAATATGGTTTGAACGTAGTGAAAATCATGTCTTGATTATACATTAAAGACAATCACGTGGAGTTCTTTATTCCATCTAATCAACTAGTGCATAAGTGAGAAAACAAATATAATGTGCTACACACATGCCCCCAAATCTAATATTTGTGCATTTGGATTCTAGACTAGGTTATAGTAATTTGTATATAATCATATCTAAAATTGAAATAGGAGTGTTCATGTCTTGGATGATGCTCGTAATCTGAGCAAACTTGTGTGATTTTATGTAAAACTAAGCATAACTGATGATACTATGTAAACCTAATTGTATTCTTTTGTACATTTCTCCAAATTCTATAATTTCCTAGTTCTAGGGATATTGGAAAGTAACATTATCCCTTAGATAATAGTGCATTGAATTAGTGTCCTCTATGTTGCATTAGTGTCCTTATGTGATTTTTTAGTACCAAACTAAAAATGATCTATATTTTGCTATTTTCCACTATGTTTTCTTGATTCTAAGCTCTATAATCTATGTTTGCTTGCCAAAAACTATATTATAAGTGTATCCAGATGGTTTGATCTCTATGACAAACCCTTATGAATTACCCCTCTTTTGAGGGAAGTTGTTGAACCTATGAAATAATTGTTCTGAAAATAAAAGCTTTGCATCTTATGGTAGACTAAAAATATATGATATCTATGTGATAAACAAATATAATGTGTATAAATGACATTACATTGTAAATTAATATAAGTGCAAGTTGGTAATGCATAATGTATGTTATATCTATAGCATTTGCATGGGAATCTAGATAGATAAAATTATGTAAACATGTATATGGATAATAAATCTAAATCTAATCTAAGTAACTATCTAGGAGGATGGGGAATGATGTCTATCAAGGCACCCAAGGAGGAAGTCGAGATACATGAGGTCCCTTATGGCATCACAAACTGGATGTGAGTTTAAAAAATAAGAGACAAGTGTCATGTCTATGTAGCATACATGAAATAATACATACAAATGTATGAGGTATGTAAACCATGTCAAGTGGCCACAATATAAGGGGCATGGGCACATGTCACTAAGTATAAGAAAGAGCTAACATATGGAGACATGTTCAAATTTACACACACATACAAAAATCAAAGTTGGCTTAAATCCACATGGAAGGACATGTTTAAATGTTTGCATACACAATTGAGAAAGAAAGCACAAGGACATGGACACATGTCCAGATCATACATATAGTGGAAAGAAGTGGCTTATAGCCCTAAAAAAATAACATAATCAAATTTCCTCAAGTAGATGTAGAAGCAAATAGACACATTCATGTCTAAACTAGTAAAGCTATACATGGAAGTATGCATGAACATGTAGTACAAATATATATATATATATATATATATATATATATATATATATATATATATATATATAGGTAAATATGTACATAAGTTAAGTATAGAGTAGTAGTAGTAGGAAAAAAATATGTAGTATAGGAAGATCAATTTAAATATATAAATAATGTTAAATCTATTATATGGAGTATAAAATTATATAACCTAATAAATCAGATGTTGTGTATAGCATTCCTCTAATGGGTGAATGTATCAATGTCAATTCTATGTGTTTGTGTATTTTCCTCTAGTGGGTAGAGAGTAGCAAATATAGATCTATGTGATGGACATATATCCTATAAAAATCTTGTTGGGAGAATAAACCGGAAGCACACAATTTGAGTACCAAACCAAGCAACTTAATATGCGGAAATTAACCAGATTCACCAAGTAACTAGAATTCAGAATAACACATGATATGAGAGACAACACACAACTTGTATTAACACTTTATACAGAAAAGAATACAATAAAGAAGATGCCTCTTCTTCTCCACCACCTTACATAGGTTTCCCACACCTCAAGTGAACAATAATTCTCCTCCCCAAAGCTCTCCCTCTCACAGGTCCCAACACCCAACTCAAAATACAGAGTTGGTGTTCACCTCCCGTGCTCCACGCACAACACAAGTGCTCCACGCACTCCACAAGCACTCCACGTGCTCCACAAGTACTCAAAGTACTTCAAGTAGATCTCCCATGAATCTGCAACAACCTGCAATTCAACAGACCATACTTATGGAAGGAACTCCCTTGCCTTTCTCTTGCTCTATCCGAGTACACACCTGTACTCCAAGTAGATCCTCCCTGATACTGCTCCCTATTGTGTTGCTGTCTCTATGACCTTGCACACCTGTAAATCAAACAACGGTTCTGCTCACCTGTGAACCTCGACCTTGCACACACATACACCTACAGATCAACGATCTTACTTACCATGTAGATCTCCTATATAGGCCATGCAACTGTGACCAAGATCCTACACTCTTGAAGAACCCAGCTGGCTCTCCAATCCAGCACCAACACACCTGGTACTGAGGCACTAGGAGGAACGCACCATTGCTCTACCTCACACACAGAAGGAGCTTATAATTATGCTCTCTTACTCCCTAGCACACTTTTCCAATACAACCATGAGTCTATTATATAGATCTCATCCAAACAATAATTAGACATCTAATTACAATAATTAGATCCGCAGCTCTCAGTCTAAAAAAAGATCTCTTCATGCAAACACTTGGTTCGTTAGCTAACTGCCCGTAATTAGCTCGCAGTCGAACCACACAGGCGACCGACGTCGGTCCCTGTCTGCCTGGAGGTGACCGACGTTGGCCGATATATGACCAACGTCGGTTGCTTCTCTATGCTCTCCTGCCGATGTCGGCTGATCAGACCGACCCCAACTTCTCTACAACTCAGCAACCTTCAGCAACCTCCTCTCCTGTTTGCATCAGTGAAGCTTTTAGCTCCACAATCCTAACAATCTCCCACTTGGAGATAAATAGCTGCACTGTACCTGTACCTGTACTCCGTCTAATCTATTTTCTGGTTTGTATCCCTCTTCAAGATCAATCCTGAAGACAACCCACCACACATCCCGTGGTGTACCACCTGTCATCCGAGTACCCTGCCACATCCGAACCTACAACACCTGTAGTGAAGTCCTGACCCTGCATAGCAACACCTGCTGCCGGTCCCTCTCAGAAAACCTGAGAACCCACTTCCCTGAATTGGCTCCTAACTCTCTGACAGCTCCCACTGCATGGGAATACTCAGGTCTATACCAGACCTCATGTGATTTTGGACACTATACCTGTCCAGCCCTTAGTGTGCTCTGGCTCTGCACCCTGAACCTCACCAACACCTGATTCACATCAGCTCCCACTCGAGACAAAATCAACCTATGATCTCCATGCCTCCCATGTCAAAGAATTCTGCTGCTCCAAACTCCTCCTGACATGCCACTGAACTAATCTTACCCTTAGCTCAGCAAAACCCTGTATGTACTAACCCTGCTAGCAAATATACCATCCACATACAGCAACAGAATGATGTCGCGACTCATCATCCCCCTGGTAAGACAAAACCACAGTAGTTACCCTGACATTGACTGAAGCCATGCTTCGTCCTCCACCTGTCAAAAAACTGTACCACTGTCCTGCAGCTCCACAAGACCATATAACCTGGTCTTCCGTCTCACGTATCCGTTCTCTCTATTCTTCTACTAAGGTATCCATTCGTCTCTGTGCTATCATACCTGCTGGCATCTCTACCAAAACACACCTGTCTGGTTCTCCTCCAAGGAATCACATCCTCATCCATGCCAAGCTCACACCTGTTTCCTGGATCCTTCCTGCTCTACAATCAGCAACATGTATAAAGAAGAGGAACACAAATTTGAGGGCCTACTTACGCCTTCAGTCCTCCGTATGGGTGTTTGAGACTCCTTGACAACATGCTGTCCACCCAAAATTCGTTACAGTGACCGACCTCGGTCACTCCACAGTCTACATCTGACTGACGTCAGTTCCATGCGTCTGTACCTGACTACCAACCTGCCAGCACTGGTGTCCCTGCTGCCGACGTCGATCCTCTGACCGACATCGGTCTTAAATACTGCCGACGTCGGTCTCCTGACCGACGTCGGTCTTACCCTGCCTGACATCGCTGGCTTCGGTCTGCACATGACCGACATCGGCACCTGTCTGTTTGACTGTGAGTGATGAATTTTTACCTGCGAGCTTCTTTGAATCAAAACCCATGTCCAAACTGCCCTGCTCAGAAGTATCCAGCCACATCCACTGGGTTCTATCCGCCATCTCCTCCATAAACACCAAGGCTTTCCAGTTCTTAAGCCTGTCAAATATATCTGTCTTCCGCTTAAGAACATGCATCTCCTCCCTGCTCATGTGACCAAGCCTACGAAGCCACGTCTCCGCAACAAAAGAAGAATCAGTAATATAAACAAGTAGATAAAGGATACCTATTTTCTTACCACCAGCTAATTCAAGTGCATCCGCTGTGAGAGTTCTTGTGCATCTCTCATCACCCAATCTTTCTGAAGAAATTAGCCATATCTCCAAACTTGGGACCTGCATGACCTTCATCAACACCTGTGTGTTGGCCGCCTGCAATTTCAGCTTCACTTCCCCTTTGCCAATTCTTTGGCAAGGCTTACCAGCTCCTCTACCTAGGGCTGCATGGAAAGAGGCAACCGAATCTTTTTTCCAAGATTCAACTTTATCCAAGAAACCTGCAAACACATCCTGTGTAACAACACCTGCTACATCTGTATCTTCAGTTTCTTCATGCTGATCTGCTACCAACCAACAATAATCTTTTACCTGCTCTTTCTTTCCATAGGACCGTGAGTGACCATCTGTGCTTTTCAACTCCTCCATTCTTAGCTTACTTTGATCTGCTGTTGCTCTACTCCCACTCGATCAGAAACCCCTGAGAGTGTCCTGTAACCAAACACAAAACCCTGCTTCCTCCAACCTTAGCTCTGATACCACTTGTTGGGAGAATAAACTGGAAGCACACAATTTGATTACCAAACCAAGCAACTTAATATGCGGAAATTAACCAGATTCACCAAGTAACTAGAATTTAGAATAACACATGATATGAGAGACAATACACAACTTGTATTAACACTTTATACAGAAAAGAATACAATAAAAAAGATGCCACTTCTTCTCCACCACCTTACAGAGGTTTCCCACACCTCAAGTGAACAGTAATTCTCCTCCCCAAAGCTCTCCCTCTCACAGGTCCCAACACCCAACTCAAAATACAGAGTTGGTGTTCACCTCCCGTGCTCCACGCACAACACAAGTGCTCCACGCACTCCACAAGCACTCCACGTGCTCCACAAGTACTCAAAGTACTTCAAGTAGATCTCCCATGAATCTGCAACAACCTGAAATTCAACAGACCATACTTATGGAAGGAACTCCCTTGCCTTCCTCTTGCTCTATCCGAGTACACACCTGTACTCCAAGTAGATCCTGCCTGATACTGCTCCCTGTTGTGTTGCTGCCTATATGACCTTGCACACCTACAAATCAAACAACGGTTCTGCTCACCTGTGAACCTCGACCTTGTACACACATACACCTGCAGATCAACGATCTTACTTACCATGTAGATCTCCTATATAGGCCATGCAACTGTGACCAAGATCCTACACTCTTGAAGAACCCAGCTGGCTCTCCAATCCAGCACCAACACACCTGGTACTGAGGCACTAGGAGGAACGCACCATTGCTCTACCTCACACACAGAAGGAGCTTATAATTATGCTCTCTTACTCCCTAGCACACTTTTCCAATACAACCATGAGTCTATTATATAGATCTCATCCAAACAATAATTAGACATCTAATTACAATAATTAGATCCGCAGCTCTCAGTCTAAAAATAGATGTCTTCATGCAAACACTTGGTTCGTTAGCTAACTGCCCGTAATTAGCTCACAGTCGAACCACACAGGCGACCGACGTCGGTCCCTGTCTGCCTGGAGGTGACCGACGTCGGCCGATATATGACCAACGTCGGTTGCTTCTCTATGCTCTCCCACCGACGTCGGCTGATCAGACCGACCCCAACTTCTCTGCAACTCAGCAACCTTCAGCAACCTCCTCTCCTGTTTGCATCAGTGAAGCTTTTACCTCCACAATCCTAACAAATCTATGAACAATCTAACATAACAAGTGAAACATGTACTTATGAAAAAACTAAACTAAACTAACATAGTTAACATATATAGCACATGAAAAATAGAATGAATGTAAACATGGGAATGCATATAATCTAAAATTTTGTATTTCGTAAGAAATATTTGAATTTTTATTGTATTTTTTAACATATTATATTATTTTTCTATTTCAAAATATAAGATATGTACAATAAATATTAAAAATAGACTATGTACAAGTAATCTTGGAAAATGAAAGCTTTGTAAAATTAAGTTAAAATATTACTAACCAATGAGTATCATGAGAGACCCAGACTCAATGGATCCTATGTCAAAAATATAAATGATGACCTCTCATGCAATGTGATTAATATGGTATATTTGAATTGAGCTACAATGTGAATCTAAGTATTATTTATTGTCAGTATCTTGGAAATCATAATAACTTGGATTGTTCTACTAATCATGATTTTGAATCGATGGAATTATAATGTATTTGGATGAGCATAGGGTATTGCCTAATATTGTGGAATTGACATTTCTGAATTGTGTCCTTTTAAACTACGCCTATTATAAGCATATCTTGTTGTGGAAGATATCTCTTGGAATAAATAATTTCATCTCTATAAACTATGATCATTACACTCTCATGTGAAAAGGTGATGTGGTTTTAATATATATCCAATGTTTCCCCATTATTGTTAGCCATGATGTTCCTAATTCAACACTATATTATGTCAAACAAAGAAGTACATGAAATACCACATATCATGTCTTTGGTCCAATTATACAAGGAAACTAAATGAATGCAATAAATGATTTAGATAAAGTGTTCTTACCCAAAATTTCCTTGTCATATCCAAGAGATTAAAAGAGTGTCATTCCACGAACATTGATTTTTATATAATTATTAATTAGAACATCCATACATTTTTTGCCATCTATGAGTGGAGAAATAATCGAAGGCTGTATTAATTTTAAACTCTTCTTAATCAATTTTTTGGAACCTCATTTTAAACTATTGATTTTATATGCATTGGTTACTTTGGACTCTATTGGGTTTGAAACCCTCACTTAAGAATGATCTCTTGCATATATGGAATTTAGCTTTACAATTTATGTGGTTTATCCATTTGTAATATGACATTTGTATCTTGATCTCATGCCTTGATAAAATGTGTCTGTGAATTATTTGGCTTAGTATGTTCCATAAATCCCATACATTATTGACCAACATTATCAACTGCTAGAATAGGAGTAGTGATGACTTGGGCATGTTTACCCAAACCTTGAGCTTGATAATTAAACTGTTGTAGATATTTTAACCAAAACCATACTGCTTTGAAAGTGTGACCTCATTTTGGAGAGGTGTATTTATGTTCTTTACTTTTTAAAATGTGCTTGATGTACTATTTATTTCTCTACTTTTACTTGTGAACCTTTTTGTTAGGAAGCCATACTACCCCTTCTCTTTAAGTTTTTAGTATATTAGTTGCTATGGATGCATATGATTTATAATTCGTCCCATGAGAATTTTGTTTTATCTCAAATTCATGGGAATTAGTAGTGTTTAAGACTATACATAGTATAGAAATAAGTGTTGAGGCTAATGAAGGCATCCAAAAAATTATTGTATTGAACTTGATCAAAAGAGGTGGCCCCTTTGAAGTGCCTTGTGATAAATATTATCCTTTTAGTGCTTTTACTAATTACATATATCTATTATTTCATGAATTTTTCCTTATTTGTTGTAGGGGGATCCTCTTATCTGGTATCAAACTGCTTTTCGGGGCTAACTTTTTATTATTCAAAAAGTATAAACTATATTCCACTGTGTATTTCATTTATGTATTTTTCTTAGAAAGTCTTAACTCTATTCTACTACATAATTCATTTAAGTATTTTTCTATAATAAAATAATCTATTTTGGATTAGGGTAAAAACATGTCCGCATAACTATGGGAAGTGTTTGGGTGAAAGCCCTAAAACTCATTGTGAGGAGTATCAAAAAAACCCCAAAGTAGATGGCCCATTAAGAGGACTTGCTAGTGAAATGGGCAATGACCCCTTCTTGATTGAGTAGTTCCCACCCATGAGGAAAACCAAGAGCTATCAATTATGGGTAAATCCACATCTTTTTTTTTTTAGAGAGTGGTACTTACACAACATTGTTTTCTAGAGAGATATCTTTAAAACCTTATGCAACCAATGAAACTTGGGGCCCATTTCTATCAATTTAAAAATATTCCTAGTAGACTATAAAAAAATTAATCAACAGAGTATTAGAAAAATATTAGAGGACTTGGATTTAGATAGTTAATATAAACTAGAAACCATAAACCATAAACCAAAAAATCTTCATTCTGTCAGTTTCAAAAAACTATTCTTAGGGTATCATAAGAATCTTAGAGGACTTGTCGCCAGACATTTGATAGAAAGAAAAAACAAAAATTTAGAGGTAAAAAATTGTTTTTTTTCATATCTCTCCATATTTAGCCTCATTGATCTTCAAAATTTATTTGGGCACCTAAAATTCTATTCTCCACATTTTATTCCTTGAGGTCCCATATCTTGATTCAACTCTTAAATTCCACAAATCTCAATTTTCCCTTTTTTCAGGTCTTACAATAACTTACATTTTTTTCCATTTACCTTAAAAGTTTTCCATAGTATTCATCTCCCTTTTCTTCTTCATTGTCCCTCTTTGATAAATTTTTTATTTTTTCCATTTTCACTTCTCAAATTGTCGTTGTCTTCATCAACCGTCCTCACACTATGCAAAAAATTTAGTAACAGTACCTTTAACCCTTTTTATTTCACCCAAATTAAAAAATTTCCTTACTAAACCTATCTTAACACTAGTTTTCCTACCCATTTCAAAAAATAAAATATCTTATTCTTGTCATGGTAGTAACCCAAACAAAATAAAAAACATGGGGGATGAAATTGTCATTCTCAACACCCACATCAATGATATTGATGAAAAAATTCTCGACATCAATATTCAACATACTGCCTTGAACAACAGACAACATCTAGAGTCCTCTCCAAGCACCAGGTTATCTTATTTTAGTATTTTTCATGGATTGAGGCTTGATTTTCCTTGATTCAATGGTGCAGATCCGACTAGATGGATCTATTAGCTAGAACAATATTTCAGTCTATATAATACTTTTAATGCCAAAAATGTTCTACTTGAATCCTTTCATTTGGAACATGAATCCATTCAATGGTATCATTGGTATACCAAGGCTCATGATGACCCTATATGGACCAATTTTTTCACCCTCATTTTAAAATGTTTGGCTCAAATGCTTTTCATGACTTCACTGGATCACTCACTAAACTTCACCAGACATGAATCATAAGAGAATATCAAATAGAATTTGAAAGGGTCTAGATTAGATAAATTAGTAATAATATTACAATAATTATAGTACCAATTTGTATATTTTATTGTGCCTTTTAAACCTTTCTAAAAATAGTTTTAAATAAGGAGAAATATAACCTAGCTTAAAACTAGATTGAGATAGTTAAGATAGAGGATGAAATTGGTTCTATATGACTAGGATAATTTTGTGAACCTAGATTTGGATTTCATTCGGTGAAAGGATAGGAGCACCAAAAATAGGACACTTTAAGGTCTGATGTTATAGTACAGGTCCTGATGCTATTGTCTAAACTATTCAAAAAGATCTAATTTTTTTGGGTTTTATTTTCTGTCGATATGTGATCTTTCCTATGAAATTATGAGTCCTAAATGTCAACATAGCTCCTTGTAGAATTGATTCAATATTTAAACCCTAGACCTTCATTTTTATTGACAAAACTTGGAAAATAGGTGGGATAGTGTGTGTTAGATGTAGTAAACATGTATCCAATCCCCTTGCGTGGGCACACTACCTACATACCAATACTCCAAAGAGGGATCAAGCCATATTTAGTTCTCCCACTTAATTTTCTTTGTGTAATAGTGTTATGAATATGTAAAAATTTTAAATTAAGAGTGCTTGAGGTGGTTCAGGAATGGTGTAAGGGTTTCAATATGTTGGTAGTTGTATTGGATGGATGTATGTAGAGAATAGGGAAATTTACCTTAGTGGCCTTACTTGTATTATTTTTTTATTTTATAATATCTTCCAAATACTTAAAAATTAACTTTAAATGGGATTTTATAGAAATATATTGGTCATGGGTTAAATGTATTCAGACTAGGCTGACATAGTGAAGAAGAGGAATCAAAAGGAAATGGCCATCTAGGATCAAAATGTGATTGGACAAGAGCACTAAAAATTGAACACCCTAGGGTCTAGTATTATATTCCAACCCCAACACTCCTATCCTATAGTATTGAGACTTAGTGGGATAGAACTAGCATGGGAAATGTAGCCTGGCTGAGATAGAATCGGGTCTCAAAAGTCTATAGATGATTGGAAACAAGCATAAAGGTGTCTCGATGGGTAATAAGAGCATGCAAGAGGGACCTATGGGTTGGGTGTCACATGCCACACTCAAGCTACCAATTTTATCCTTTTATATGACTACATTTCCCCCCTTTATTCTCGTGATGTAACAAACCAAAATAATATGATAAAGGAAAAGTAGAAAGCATACCTAAACTTACTTCCAAGCGTGAAGCACTTGAAGATATGTGATACTAGGTGTGCATAGAGAGAGCACATTATGAAGTGAAAATTTGAAAGAGAAAAAAAATAGTAGATCATTTCTTACTAGATAGCTATATCTAAAATAAGAATGTACATAACATAACAATAAGTCTCATAATTCTTTGTTTACATATTACTTCCCATCTTATCATGTTTTCTAATTGTGCTTAACCTAGACTTGAGGATCCAATAATTTATAATTTATACAATCCACACATTTTTATAAATAATGATAAAAATTCAATCCTCTCACACTAAATTTACAAGTTTCTCACATATTAAGATATCATTTTTTACCAAATCATTGGAATTTCCAAATTAAATTTTAGTTATAACTCTATGACTAGAGGACAAAATAGTGAACAATTTTTTTTTTATTAAATGTTATTTCCCATCAAGAAATCTTAATTTACATTGGTAATACCTTAAGTAATTGTCTAGTGCTCATTGATAACACTCTTCTTCGTTAGCTACTTACAGTGCTCATTAAAAAAATCTAGTAATCTTTTTCAATTTGGGCTATAGAAAAATGTTCTATAAACAACAAGCATTAATTTGAAAGAATAATTTGTGAGTAATTTATAATATTTTAAAAAAATACATTTCTCTTTCAATAAATAAGAATTTAAAGACCAGGTAGGGATTATTCAAATAGAAACCCAAAACCATAAGAACACTACTAATTTTGGCTACAATACTCAAAATTAGATGGAACAAAATATTGTATTCTATAGCAATCCTAGAGTTTCTTTTGATATTTTTGTGTATTTTATTTGTTTATTTCCAAAATAATATGTTATAGGAATAGTGAGCATCATGTCCAAAAATTTGAGAATAAAACACTATTATGTGATAAGTAAAGCAATTATACTGCTTCTGGGTGCAAGACAAAATCAATAAATTTATTATTTTTTGAGTCCATCTTCTAAACAGTTTTGAATCCTCTATCAAAACTATTAATGAGTTTTTACATGAAAAATTATTTGTTCAACATTATCTTTTAAAAACTAATATGTTTTATATTATAATAGGAAAACATTAATGGAAATATCTATATATAATTATCCTCTATAGTATTTTGATGGTTTACTTTTTAAAAAAAAAAATGTCTTTAATACAGTTTTCTAAAAGATTTGAATTTATTTTACAATCAATAGTGTTTCACCATGTATTTCATGCTTGAGAAATACTATTATAGTATTATCATTATCTATGTGTATTTTTTGGTTAATGTATATATTCATTATGATTTTATTTCACAATAATAAATATGAATATGTAGAACTAAAAATATTTAAACTACTCTCTCACATCAACATCCCTCACATTGGTTTTATCCATTCCATGTTTCTCTCAATCACCTATAACAATTCTCCTGGTATGTGTCAAAAAACTAAATCATCATACTTACACATCTCGAGATAATGGTATTAGTGTTATTATCTCTCACACAGTAACTTCAAACTCTAAACATACCATCTAATGATATCATCCTACAACAATAAACAATGACATTTAAATTTGAAATCATTATTTTCAATCGACCCATCCACTTAGTGTATCAGTGCATGATAAATCACCAAAATATTCTAATATAAATACAAAATAAGTGAAAGACTATTACCTACCTTGAAAACAATTATCAAACACACACAAGCTCTTTCAAATTCAAAATGACTACCATGTTCTTCTGAGATTGTTAATCAATCAGTAGGAGTAGGCCCTTACCAAGTTTAAGGTATCAAAATCCAAGTCAATGTCATCAATTGTCAACTATCAAGAGTTAGAATAGAGGATGCATACATAAAATGAGATTAGATTCACACATTCTAACTTAGATAAGTATATATGGTTCAACATCCCCCATTGGAGTGTTGGAAATGTAGGCAACACTCAAACTTTCAACATGGATTGGTTACGGTTAGGATAACACACATTTCTTCCACTTCTATAAGTTTAATGCTATCATGTCATGTGGACCTATGGTTTAAATTAATTGATAAATATTTCTATGAGTTGTGTGTATAATCAAACATTGAGATCACACATAAAGCTAAAAGAGAATCAGGTAAAATTGCTTATATCATGAAGAAAATAAATATCTATAGAACCAATGTAATCATATGTATGCTTAATATGCATGATTAATATCACGGTAACATCTAGATAGTAAAAATACAAGCTCAGTAATCAAACAAGCACACACACAAGAGACTCAAAATTAAGTTAAAAGATAATGATTTAAGGCAAATGCAAATAAAGGCATGTTCAAATGCCATAAAATATAATGGACATTACTTAGTAAAATGCCCATAAAATCTAGGAATGACATATTCAAATGTCCAAACAATAAGTAGTGACATATTCAATTATCCACAAAGGCAAACATAGGCATAGGGGCCGTATACAATGGAGCATAATAAAATGAATGAAAAATCAAGACAATAGAAAGGTAAAACACTTAAGGAAGTGTATAAAGGAAATTTATAATTAACAAACATAAACATGTCATAGTGGCCCTTGGATCAAATGTGTAAGAAAAAAACATCAAGTACATAGCATAAAAAGTACCATGTGATAGATATAATCATAGATAGTAGGAATTTTTAAGTACATATGTAAGCTCAAACATGGTAGTGTAGAGTGATCAATGAATCATATAACCTATGTATACCAAGAACATAGAATATGGATGCCCCCAATGTCTTGGTGCTATGAGTAAAGGGATAGACACATAAGTGTATCATTGTACATGTGTATGTAGGAGAAAATGTTATGGTAGATCTCAACATAGAATTAATTCATATATGCCCAAGAGATAATAGAACATTCCAGTGTCAAAATTGTTATTTTTAATCGATTTTTTATGTTTTTAATTTTTTTGTTATTTTTGAAGAGTTTTAGGAAAATTCAAAAAACTTGATTTTCCTAATTTCAATGTACATAACTTACCATTTTCCAAATCATAATGCAAAGGAGTATCTTGTAATTCAATTTTGTTATTCATATAGCAACATGTCTTATGAATTATCATGGCACATGTTGTGATGCATTTTTGCAAAAACATTCCATCTATTGCTGTCATAGATTTACCATTGTATCCATCAAATGGAACATATATTTTGATATCTTAAAATTGAAATTTAGGACACATGTTTTTCATATCAATTTTTTCTTCCATATTGGACAACCAAGATTGACCTAGATTCAAAGTGAAATTTAGTTTTGGATTTGTTACCCATATCATAGAATATAAAATATTTGCACTTCATGCTATAGGTACACTTATGTATCAAAGAGAGTGTGGATTTAATGGATATTTCTTTATCTCATCCATATGATGTCCCATTTGTTCAAAACATATACTGCTACAAAGTGAGTGTGGATTTAGTGGATATTTCTTTATCTCATCCATATGATGTCCCATTTTTTCAAAACATATACTACTATAAAGTGAGTCCCATTTTGTGCTAATTGGAATATATGTAAAAAACAACCCATCGATATTTGTCTAAACAATTATATGTCCACCTATAGGAGGGTTTGAAGGTTGGTATTCTTTTTAAATATGTGAAATGTTGGACTTGATTTATTGTGGGAAAAAAAAATTATCCCACACTTTTATATTATTGAATTTTAGCCCTCAAAGCCCCACATTCACTTGCATTGTGGCCTATGATCTAATGGTAATTAAAATATGGAAATATTTCTTGAGGAAGAAGGTTATTTTTACCATATGTGTTGAGTAGAAGGTGAGGCAATCATATTATATTCAAGTAACAAGGACAAAAGGGTATTAATGTTATCCTGCTATGTTGTGATCTATAAAATTTGTTGAAAAGCCTTTTGAGAAAAAATAAAATAATGGATATGACTTAAAGACACTTGGTTTTCGTAAAATTGATCTAATGTCTTTAATGAATAGGAAGCTTTGGAAGGATGATCATCTATATGCTCCTTAATTTTTGTTAGCATACCATTTCCTTGATCTAATTTTGTCTCAAACATCATCATGACATTAGGATGGATCACCAAAGTTAGCTCGATTGTTTGATTTTATTTGAATTTTTATTATATTCATTCCCCTTGTGATGGTTCATGATTGTTATGTGTATCTATGTGAACCTCAATGTTTAATTTATTGATAGGCTATTGGTTATCCATGATTGTTTTTGAAAACCCTGAACCTTTCTAATTTTGATTACACTTGAGAGATATAGGATGGCTAATACCTTGGTCATGTTAGCCCAATCGTTGTCCTAGATACCAATATTTTAGCAAGTATCGAAGGTCAAATTTATGCAATATTTTACTTGAGGAGTTTAAATTATCTAAATAATGTGATGCATCCAACAATTTCATATTATAAATTTTTTTCACCTTGTGTTTGTAATGCTCTATAGATTTAGAATGCTTCCTTTTTATTGATGGTTTAATATTAACTAGTAAGGATGCCATGATTTCTTGGTTAATCTTTCAAAAAAATTCAATATCAAATGAAGGTGAAGATTGATCATCACCCTTAATAAGGGGAATATTATCTGGGAATGTGGTAATAGGAGTGATTTTGATTAATGAATTTGAAGAAACATCCCATTTATTAATGATTTTTAAATCCTCCATGATTTCCTTATGGAGTTTACGCAAATTTTCATAGTTAAATAAAAATACCTTATTTCCATGTTTAACTAATTTTGCTATATAAGGCAAGGGAAAATGATTTGGATTATCCTTGGGATGGATCACATCATGTAATGAAAGGATGGGAGCATGTAACTGATTATAGTGGAAATATCTACCACCATTCAAAGATTTGATATTGTTTGCCTAAGTAGTTGGAGTAATGCAAGATTAATGGATTTTGATCAGTGCTTTGGGATATTGTTGAGGGGTTTCATAGTAATAATAATAAAATAAATCAATGCCATGAATTATGAAATAGAAAATGAACAAAAAAATTAGGACAAGGTAGGAAATAAACATCTATAAGAAAATATTTATACAACAATGATGCTCAAAGGTCAAGTTCTCCAAAGGTTTAACCCTAATTTGGATGAGGATCTTACTTGGGGTAGATAGGGTTAAGGATATATAAATGATAGTGCACAATAGTGAATATAAAATCAATAACAAGAAAATTAATGTGTTAAACTCAGATATACTATATGCTTAATTTATCGAACTAAGATAAGGTATAAATACAAAGTACAACTATGCTAGATATAAGAATGGCATAAAAGAGATTAATTAGTTTGTTCTAATGCTAATGAAATAATAGATATGGAATAGATGGAAGGTAATTAGGGAGATAGTTCTAAAACAATTATTAGAATCTTGATTTGGTTCCTTTAACTCTTTAGATAATTGTATCAGCTTGAGAACATTGTGTTGATACTAGTGTCTAGGTTTGATGCTAATGTCTAGTAAATAATATCAAATGAAGCAATATGCAACCACCTGGATGCTTCTAGTTTTATATACGCCTTCAATTTGATGTATTCATATATGGGTCATGGACTATCACTCTTGATAAAATGGTAAAACCCAAGTTTTTAATCTTTAACATGAAATTGGAGAAAATGGATATTAGTGTCCATGGAATAGGAAAGTAGGGATAGGTTTATAATTTGTAGAGGTGTATGATAAGGACATTTTAATCATTCTAGGAAAAATAGAATGTTTGTGTCATCAATATAAAGATAGTCTCCCTAAGAGATAGGCAAAGAGGAACAAGATAGAGAGGATGTGAGGTTTGCAGAAGAAGGGCATGTGTATAACTAAGAAGAAAAACCAAGGTCTGAGATTTCTAAGCGTATAAGATTTAGGTGCTACATAATCATAAAATATCATCCACATAAAGATAACCTAAGACACAAGGATGGTAGACTATCTCTAAAAAAGGACAAGTATTTTTCAAAATCAGATAAACATATACTAAATTTATTATTTTGATATATACTAAAAATAGAAAATACAAATGTGTTAGATATTTTAATGATAATAAAAAATAGATACATAGTTCATTCTAATCCTAATATAAATCCGAATCTAAAACATAAAGAGATATGATTAGAAGTAGATTCTAGATGAATCATTAGATTCATGATTAATAAATTCTATGATTTTGAACACTTATGTCAACCTTGGATGGTTGCATCAATACTTCTATCTAATCAAGATGCATGTGTCCACTATACAATCCTTGCTAGATCTAGATGCGACCGCCTAGAATATTTTAGGTCATGTGTCACCTTCACTCTGATGTGATCAAATATGAATAATGGGGTATCACTCCTTGTCCAATATAAAAACCACAAATTGTCATCTTCATAGTGGCTTTGGGAAAAATAGGTTGTTGTACACATAATGTCAAGCTACCCCAAAGATACCTCTATCAATCAATGTTGTCTTCATATCCAATACTGTGAACAGGCCTTTAGACTTATGTATTTCTACCCTATGTGTTGTATTATGTGTCTATAAGGATGTAATATATGGTAGTCAAGTACATAGACTGACCTGGCTTTTAACTTGGAAAGTGTGGCTCATGGTATGATCCTTTAGTACTGCAGACCTGGAAATGTGATTTTCATATGACTGATATGGAAATAGGGTAAAATAGGGAAGTTTTTCTCACTTGTGTGCTTGATTTAATGTCTTTTCTAAGTTGCCTTGTGAGAGGTAAGATGTTTCTAGGTGAGGAATGAATGAAGGTTGATATTCTATTTTTACCAATATTTTTGGAGAATACCCCACATTAAAGCACTTAGTCTGACCATAAGTATACATTTCATTTGAAAATTAGATGGCTTTAAGGGTATTGGATAGTTATATTGGGATAGAACATTAGTGTCGATGTAGGTGTCTGACTAGGACATAAATGTCTGGACAAATGGAAACTAGGTACATGTTTAGATCTTATAGAGATATAAGATAAGTAGGTTGTAACATTCTAAGCATGATAGAAGGTCTGAGTCATTAGATAACAATTTTTAAACTAAGAAATAATAATTTTTCCATAGATAAATAATGTATGCAAGCCTTTAGGTAGTGAGAAGAGTCTGTAAAGTTAAGGTACATCCATGATATGAATTTCCAAGCATACAATACTGAAGTGCAACATAATTCATAAATAGTGTCTACACTTCATTGTCCTAATTATGTCCACCTTGAAATGATTATACTCTCATATTGTATATGTCATCTACCTCCATAACAATTAAGGTAATGATCGTGCAATCAAATGAATCCATAAAATAATAGTAAATCTAATATATAAATCAAGCCATAATAGATTATAAGACCCACCAAATGAACATAGATCATGATTATCTTAAAATCTATTTTTCATCTGAATACTATCACCATAATATGATTTACTAGAACACTTATCTCATTGTCCATTTTGACCCCCTTCATCACTTCTTCTCCAAGTCTTTCTTACCTAGATAATAAACGGGAAAATGAGTAGTCATCTTAATGGAATTTGACTTGAGAATTGTTATGCAAAAATTAGTCAAAGTTGAACTTATCATTGCTAAACCTGATACCACTCTTGTTATAGCTATCTAACAACTTCAAGAAAATCTTCCAGACAAAGATCTTCCCCTAATTTATTGTTCTTGCAATATGTCATATATTAAGGAGACTGAACTCTTCAACAACATGAAGGTAAATTGAACATGTTGCTACCATTAATAAAGAAAGAGTGATTAACTTGACTTTAGTAGAACACTCGTCAAAACACACACACACACACACACATATATATAAACCATAAAAAATCACTTACAATAGAAATTTAGAAATGTTATAATAACTTAAATAGAGTTGATGGCTTAGAATTAAAACAATCTTGAAAACCTATTAACTTGTTTAAAAAATAGCCGCTTGTATCAGGTCAACCTCTAGAATAGGCTCTATTTTGTCACCGGATGCTTTTCATCTTAGTTTTCAGCATATTTGAAATCCTACTTTTTTGTGTTTTATTTTTCATTGTTCGTACCTTCATAACCTTCTTAAGAAATAACCTTTCATTAGGTACCTATTCCTTGCTTTCATACATTATATTATATTATTTAATACTAATTTTTAATCTCCTCCCATCAACATCGAATTTAATTGATTTATATTGTCAATATATAAATAAAACTTTAAAAAGTAGTTTCTCCCATCTAACTTATAAGTAAATGTATATCTATACTTAAAAAAAAATCTCCAAATTTTTTATTGCTAACTATTTTTTTTAATATGTATTCTGCACTCAATAATATCATTAATTTAAATTAATAAATCATATGAATTAAATTTAATAAATAAATAATTATTTTTTATTAATAATAAACAATTAAAAAAATTATCAAACCATTTATTATTATAGTAGTATTTTAATGTTATTATTACTTATTATTATAATATTCTAATGTTATTATTTTTAAATAATTTTTTTTTGTATTTTATTAATTTTTTTATTATTTCATTTTAATAATAGCTCACGCAGTGTGATTTGAAACGCTGATTATAAATATATTATACCAGTCATCATAGACCCTGATCCCATATGTTGATTAAAAATTTATTATACAATTTTAACAATTCTAAGTCCATTTTTAAGACTAGAAATACAATTTCTCTTATTATAAGATGTGAATGGACAGTTACAAGTACAAAACCGTACTGTTAAATGTCATTATAAGTAGGTTGTTACACATGAATCCAGTCCATGTTTTTATTACTGGTACATTTCAAAATATCTTTCCGTAAGTACAGTTAATAAGTTTCAGAGACGAATCAAAGGGTTTAGGGCACACATCAATTGAACATAGACGACCTGCATACCTGGTAAAGTAATAAATCATACTATAAACATTTGAGCGCTCGAAGGGTAGTTTCTGTATACATCTGCGCAGCCTTTGTGGTTATATGATCTACCATTTCTTAGGATGTACCTAGTAATTAGGATGGAGTAGTTGGAAATCCATAATATTTTATTTTATTTTAGTATGTTACAGATATTTTATTTAAATTTGATTATTTATTTTTTCAATGAATAAATAAGTTTACATTAAGAAACTTAATTTTAATGAAATTTATTTTATTGAAAACAATTGGTATGTTAAATAATTTTTTTTAAATCATTATTTTTTATGTGTTAAACAATTAATTTTAATTTTAATTTTTTTAAAATATGTGTTAAGATATTTTATTTTTTAATATGTTAAAAATTCTTAGGATGGGGTAGTTGGAAGTCCGTAAGGCAGTGATGAATTGCTTTGAGACATTAGATTAGAATTCCATGATTATTTTAAAATTATATTAATATTAAATAGGGAATATGAATTATATTTACAACCATTAATTATCAGCATTTTGTTACTTTTTTTCTCATCAAATTCGATCATACATAACAGTAAGTTTCATAATTCTTTGTTTACATATTACTTTCAATCTTATCATGTTTTTTAATTATGTTTAACCCAGACTTGAGGATGCAAAAATTTATAATTTATACAATCCACATATTTGTATAAAACTATGGTAAAAATTCAATCCTTTAATACTAAAATTATAAATTTATCACGTAATAAAATTTAGTTTCTTACCAAATCATTGCATTTTCTAAATTAAAATCTAATTATAATTTTATGACCAGATGACAAAACAATGAAAAAATACTTTTTTATCAAATGTTATTGCCCATCAATAAATCTTACTTTACATTGGCAATACCCTAAGTTATAGTCTAATGCTCATTGATAGCACTTTTCTTGGTTAGCCACTTAAATTGCTCATAGAAAAATATCTCGCAAGCCTTTTCACATTGGGCTGTAGAAAAATGTTCTATGAACAATCATAAATTTCAAAGAATAATTTGTCAGTAACTTATAATATTTTTTTAAAATACATTTCTCTTTCAATAAATAAGAATGTAAAGACCAAGTACGGATTATTCTAATAGAAACTCAAAACCATAAGAACACTATTCATTTTGGTTACAATATTCAAAATTAAATGAAACAAAATATTGTATTATATAACAATCCTAGAGTTTCTTTTGATATTTTGTCTCCGTTTATTTGCAAAATAGTATGTTATAGGAATAGAGAACAACATATCCTCAAATTTGAGGATAAAACACTATTATGTGATAAGTAAAGCAATTATACATGCTTTTAAATGCAAGACAAAACGAACAAATTTATTATTTAGTAAGTCCATCCTCTAAACAATCTTGAATTCTTTATCAAAACCTGTAACGAGTTTTTGGATGACAAGATAACAATTATTTGTTCAACATTGTCTTTTATAAACTAATATATTTTATAGTAGAATAGAAAAACATTAATAAAAAAAAATATATGTATAATTATATTTTATAGTCTTTTGATGGTCTACATTAAAAAAATGCGATGTATTTAATGTTAGGAATTTGTAAATCCTTCCATGTCTATATTTAGTAAAGTTCTTTGTATTGTTTTTTTTTGCTTAGAAACTATTAGAATATGTCTTCTAATAGAAATTTGTTTTCATTGCAATTTTTTAAAGTCCTCTTTATATTGAGGCTCAATGTAAACATTTAGTCATCGAGCAATAGAATCCAGCAGTAACTGTTCTGGTGATATCTAATATTTGCAGTCTTCATTTTGGTATCAGAGCCACACGATCGTGGCAGAGGAGCAGAACTAGCTGGAGAACAACATAAGCACACAACTGTAGCATTGCAAGGAGTTCTTTTGAACGTGGGCCTTCAGACACTAGTAGTGGGAAGAGACAGCACCCAAGGAAAAAGCCACGTGTGTTGAAGGTTGCAGACCGCCCAAGGAAGAAGATATTGCTGTAGTAGCCAAATGCTTGAAAGCCAAGGAAGCCGCAACCTTCGGCGTTTAGAGGAGAACGAAACTAGTGCTTTTTTGTTGCTGCCAAAGCCAGCAGATAAGACAAAATAAATCGCTGAGGAAAGTGCAGATCATGAGACAATCAACTTTCTAAGTGGAGCGATTTGAGTAGAAGGGAAAGGTTGCAACAGCAGCAAATTCACAAGTTGAATAGCAGAGGTCTTGTGCCAAGGGATAACCAGATCGGAGGAGAAGATCGTATAGGGCTGAGGCTGTGAAGTTTGTCTGAAGGTGTTTGACTGAAACGTTGCCAAGAAGATCGCAGTTAAAACAAAAAAAAGAGAAGAGATCGCTGCCTCCACACAGAGGCACAATAGCATCAGCAGTCAAAGAAGATACAGATCGTTGATAGAGGCGTGAGAAAGAACACCATGCAGATTAAATATGCATGTTGATGTGCATGCTATTGTTACAACGATATCGCTGCTGAAGTTGGAGCCTGAGTATCCAGAGGCTGAATATATGTGTGTCCGTTCTGTGAAGAGATCAACACGTAGGCATAGAGTGCAACTGCTGAGAGGAAGAAAAAGTGAATCCGTGTCAACATTGAACCAGATTTGCCCAAGGGAACCACATTTTTTTTATGAATCGGAGAGACGTGCAAATCAATTCACCATTAGAAAAAAAGTGTAGCTAAAAAGCATAGTCATCAGTGAAATTTGAAGATTTATACAAGCAATCTATATTTATAGGATGGCTGGATCAGAGGGTAAAAGTTGGCAGCATCTACCAGTGTTTGACGGTCAAAATTATGACATTTGGGCAAAGAAGTTGAAGATGATTTTGTTGGCAAACGATCTATAGGAATGTCTGATCACCGGTTTCACAGATGTGACCAGTCAAGCAACATACAACGCATTGACAAATGCCTAGAAAGCTCAGTTGAAGGAGAACTAGAGGAAAGATGCAAAAACATTGAAGCTGATAGAGATGGCAATGGAAGAGGCCATATATCCAAGAATTGTAGCAACAAATTATGAAAAGGAAGCATGGGAGATCCTTGAAAATTTCTATTGAGGTATAGATAAGATATGGTTAGTGAAACTCCAAATGCTTAGAAGATAATCTGAAACATTGAAAATGAATGAAAATGAGTTTATTTTTGAGTTTCATACTAGAATCTTTAGCTTGACAAATTAGTTAAGAGTTAATAGTGGAACAATAGATAATCAAAGAATCGTTGAAAATGTTTTTAGGAGTTTGCCTATTAGATATGATTCAATTGTCATAGCTATTAAGGAGGCCAAAGACCTCTCAAGGGTGACAATAGATGAACCAATGGGTTCTCTTCAAATCCAAGAGCACTAGTTGAACAAATCCGAACCTTCTTTCCTAGAGCAAGCCTTGATGGCCCAGGGCAATTTTAGAGGCAGGTGGAGAGGAAGAGAAAACAAAGGCAAATGATTTAGATGTAGAGGAAGAAGAAGGAGATAATATGTTAGATCAAGCTCAAACAATCAAGAGGAGCAAGCAACTCCCAACAAAATTTCCAAGACAAGAAAAAGAGTATTACTTCAAATCAAAGGTACGATAAAAGTAATATTCATTGTCATTATTTTCATAAGTATGGTCACTTTACGAGTGAATGTAGAAAGAGACAACATAAATAAACAAGACAAAATGCACATGTAGCCACTAAGAATGTAGGTAAACCTGAACATTTTCCAAACATGTTCATTTTATGCAATGTTGATAAGCAGAGCATTGCAAAGGTATGGTATTTGGATAGTACATGTAGTAACCACATGAGTGGTAATGAGAATCTATTTTCATTTATTTATAAGAATATTCATTCAGATATTAAGATGAGAAATAATAAATGAGTCCTTGTCCTTGACAAAGGAACTATTGTTATCTGCACTAATCAAGATGAGAGGAGAGAAATCTATGATGTGTATTATGATCCAAATTTAAAGCATAAACTATTGAGTGTTGGATAGTTGGTCCAAAAGAGATAGATTTTTGATGGAGAATGGAGAGTGAAAATATTTGACAAGGAGGGAAGTAAGAATATTATAGTTATCATTTAGATGAAAAAGAACTAAATGTTTCCTCTCCAGATGCAGATTGATCCTCTCAGGAGTACAACAATACTACATCAAGGAGCCCACAAGACAGTCATGAAAGACACATATATACTCTGGAATTTAAGGTATTGGAATTTAAGCTCTCCTAGATTAGATATTTTATCTAAGAAGAATATGGTTATAGATCTACCAATAATAGTAGAACATGAAAGAAAATGTTGAGTCATGCATACTAGGAAAACAACATATACAACCTTTTCAATTAGGAATATCTAGAAGGGCAAAATCACCTTTGGAATTGATGCATTCAGATTTGTGTAGCCCAATAAAAATTATCACCCACTCTAAGAATGTATATTTCCTAACATTCATAGATGATTATAGTAGAAAAATTTGGACTGATTTCCTAAAAAATAAGTCTGAGACTTTTGAGAAGTTCAGATGGTTTAAGGCATTGGTTGAAAAATAAAGTGGATATTTCATCAAGGCCCAAAGATCAGATACAAAGGGAGAGTATATTTTTAATGAATTCCTTAATTTTTACAATAATCGAGGAATTGAAAAACATTTCACAGCTAGATATACTCCACAACAAAATGAAGTGGCACAAACAAAAAATAAGACCATCCAAGAGATAGCCCTAAGAATGTTGAAATCCAAGGGACTTTAAGAAGAATATTGTGGTGAATATGTAGCAACAAAAATGTATTTGTTAAACATGTGTCCCACAAAGGTTGTTTAAAATAGGACTCCACATGAATTGTGGACAAACAAAAGGTATAGTGTTGAGCATCTAAGAATATTTGATTGTGTGGCATATGCACCTGTGCTAAAGGAAAGGAGGAATAAATTTGATGATAAAGGAGAAAAGTGTATGTTCATTGGATATTGTGAGGAAACTAAAGCTTACAAATTGTTCAAACCTATTACAAAGAAAGTTGTGATTAGAAGGGACGTTGAATTTATTGAAAAATGATCATAGGTTGGAACTATTGACATTGTATTAGGTATCTCAGAATTGATACTCATTGATGATGGAAATGAAGATGCTAAAATTAAACAAGTCACAGATCAACAAGGTGAACAATCAGTAACACCTCCAACAACTCTATAAACAACTTAGATTCAACTCTTTCTTCTCTTATGCTTAGAAGGACAAGGATCTTAAGGAAGATATATGATGACTCAAGGTACGATGATGAAAAATTAATTTATTTTTATTTTTTTGTAGATGAACATACATGTTTTGAAGAGGAAAAAAAGGAATAAGAATGGTGTAAATCCATGAATGAGGAAATAGAAGCAATAGAAAGAGATACGGCATGGGAGTTAATTGATTTACCTAAGGGTAAACAAGTGATTGGAGTGAATTGGGTCTACAAGGCCATGAACACAACAGAAGGCAAAATTAATAGGTACAAATCAAGGTTGGTTGTTAAGAGATACAAACAATAACCTAACAAAGACTATGATGAGACTTATGCCCCTATTGTAAGAATGCAAACCATGCAGGGTGTCTTAGCAATTGATGCATAGTACAAGTGGAAGGTATATCAAATGGATGTGAAATCTACCTTCCTAAATGGAGTACTCAAATAAGAAGTTTATGTTGATAAATAATATGGTTATGAAAAACTAGAAAAAAAATGTGTAGAGGCTCAAGAAAGCACTCTATGGGCTTAAGCAAGCACCAAGGACCTAGTATAGTAGAATTGATCCATACTTCACTACCAATGGTTTTAGTAAAAGTATTAATGAGCCCACACTTTACATCAAGGAGAGCCATGGTAAGATTTTGATTATTGTGTTATATGTAGATGATTTAATATTTATAGGAAATGATGATTCTTTTATTGGTGATTTCACAGAACCAATGAAAAGGGGTTTTAAAATGACAAACTCGAATTTGTTAATATATTTTCTTGGTATAAAAGTACAACATATGGATCATGACATATTCATATTTTAGTCAAAGTATGCTTCACAAATCTTGAAGAGGTTCAAAATGTTGAACAACAAGTCTTTGCCAACACCAATCATTATAGGTATCAAGTTGACTAAGGAAGATTGCAGAAATGAGTTGAATTCAACCTTATATAAGAGCATGGTAGGTAGCCTCATGTATTTGAAAACATCTAAGCCTGATATAGTGTATACATTAAGTTTGATTTCTTTATTTATGGAAACACCTAAAGATATACATTGACAAGCAAGTAAGTGAATTCTAAGGTATTTCAATGGAACCAAGAACTATGGCATTCTTTATACTGCATAAAGTGATTTTGATCTAGTTGGCCTATACATATAGTAATTGGGCAGGTAGTGTAGATGACAAGAAAAACACATCTAGCTATGTGTTTCACATGGGTTCATAAGCCATTTCTTGGGCATCCGAGAAGCAACCCATAGTTTCTCTTTCCATAGCAAAAGCTAAATATATTGCAACAAATGTAGCAACATGTCAATCAGTTTGGCTAAGTAGAGTATTAGTAGATTTAAATAAGAAATAAATAGATGACACAATCATATTTTGTGATGACATGTCTTCAATAGCATTGATGAAGAATCTAATGTTTCAAGAACAAAGCAAACACATACAGATTCATTATCACTTGATAAGAGAATTGGACGAAGATGATAAAATTAAATTAACATTTTATAGATCTGAAGATCAATTAGCAGACATCTTCACAAAAGCACTAGCAAAGGAAACCTTTGATCATTTGAGATATAATTTAAGAGTAATGAATGTTGAAATAGATAATGGAAGAATTTAAAAGGTACTATTGGAATTCATAAATCCTTCCATGTCTATATTTAGTAAAGTTGCTTGTATTATTTTTTATTCAACAATTTTTTTGCTTAGAAGCTTTTAGAATATAGCTTAAAATAGAAATTTGGTTTAATTACAATTTGTGAAAGTCCTCTCTATATTGAATCTCAATGTAAACATTTAGTCATTGAGCAATAGAATCTAGCAATCATTGTTCTTGTGCAATCAAATATTTGCTTTGATACTTTCCTTCTCGCCAAATTCGATCATATATAATGGTAAGTTTCATAATTCTTAGTTTACATATTACTTCCCATCTTATCATGTTTTCTATTGTGCTTAACCCAGACTTGAAGATGCAATAATCTATAATTTATACAATCCATGCATTTGTATAAACTACGGAAAAAATTCGACCTTCTAATACTAAAGTTATAAGTTTCTCATGCAATAAAATTTCGTTTCTTACCAAATCATTGCATTTTCAAAAATAAATTCTAATTATAATTTTATGACCAAACAACAAAACAGTGAAAAAATATTTTTTTATTAAATGTTATTTCCCATCAAGAAATCTTACTTTACATTGGTAATACCCTAAGTAATAGTCTAGTGCTCATTGATAGCACTCTTCTTGGTGGTTAGCCTATTACATTGCTTATTAAAAAAAATAGCAAGCCTTTTCACTTTGGGCTGTACCAAAATGTTTTATAAACAACAAGCATAAATTTGAAAGAATAATTTGCGAGTAACTTATAATATTTCTTAAAAATACATTTCTCTTTCAATAAATAAGAATGTAAAGACTAAGTAAAGACTAAGGAATGATTATTCAAATAGAAATTCAAAATCATAAGAACACTATTCATTTTGACTACAATATTCAAAATTAGATGAAACAAAATATTGTATTCTGTAACAATCGTAGGGTTTTTTTTTGATATTTTGTGTATTTTCTTCGTTTATTTGTAAAATAGTATATTATAAAAGAAGTGAACAACATGTTCACAAATTTGAGAATAAAACACTATTATGTGATAAGTAAAGCAATTATACATGCTTCTTGGTGGAAGACAAAAAAAACCAACAAATTTATTATCCTTTGAGTCCATCTTCTAAAATTTTATGAATCCTCTTCAAAACTTATAATGAGTTTTTGAATGACAATTATTTGTTCAACATTGTCTTTTAAAAACTAATATATTTTATATTAGAATAGGAAAATATTAATGAAAATATATATGTATAATTATCCTTTATAATCTTTTGATGATCTACTTAAAAAAAATTGCGATGTATTTGATATAATCTACCAACAGATTTGAATTTATTTTAAATTCAAGATTGTTTCACCATGTATCTGATACAGTCACACAAATCGGGTCATACACCCATTAAATTTAGTCTCTAAACAAACCACGACAATTTAATTACCTGATCATCAGTATTGCATAGACTTTGAAGTTGTGATTTTTGTGTAGTTTGCCATTGTCGAAGCCCCCCAAAAAATATTGTTGGGCATTGAACATATTCATGTTTATTCAAACACAGGAAGCATATATCCAGATCTATTTTTTTTTTTTTTAAATTAAAATAAAATTATAGACAACTTTCATGTCAAACATGTTAACCACATTCTCCTAGCATCAAAGATGAACCGTAAAACAAATCCAATCATAGCGACTTCGAAGGAGGTTTATAGTTGCAAATGTCACTTTCCATTCCGAAGAATAAATCTCATCACTAATGTGCTAGATAAAGTCTTAATGGTGATTTACAAGACGGGAGGACAATACCACCTGTTAGTCTTAGTTGCGGCCACTTGCTGGAGACCAGCCAAGTGTCATCTAACAACGATTTGATTGAAATGATAATGCACGTCGTGTCACCTGGGTTGGTTGCTATTGTAGACTAAGAAAATATATTTGTATATTTTGCATATGACACTCTTTAACATTTAAGATGGGCCATCCAAATAATGGGTCAATATAAAATGCTGAAGAATGTTCGTAGAAATACCTAGGAGCCCTATCGGTTTGTCTACCTCTATCCTTTTTCCCACAGCTTATATATACATGGAGTACCTAGTAGGTAGAATTAAAACCAATTTTGCACAAAAGCTAATAGAGTTTGAACTTCCAATTTTCATAATCCTCACATGTCACTGTGTAGGACACTTCAAATCCTTTATTTTAAAGATAAAACAAATAAATCAAAAAAGGAATTGATCTCCCTATATAATCATGCCATGTCAATATTGAGGTATTGCAACCTGTGAACAATAAAATTTATATAGAGTTTTAGTTAAATTTTAAATATAATCAAATCCACAAAGTTTTACATTTGTCATATTTTAATTTTATTACTCTTATTATTTCTGGCATTGTATTGCAGCATATTTAAAATAATAAAAATTATTTTTATTTTTTTACATTCTGTTATAAGTATTAATTAAATTATGTTTTTGATATAGTCTCTTATGTTTTTTTTGTTTTTTTTTATTGCTTCTTACCTAATGTTTACTATTACAAGAGACTTATATTATAGATTTTCAAAATAGAGACTAACTGGTATGCGACCCTTGTTTATGAAGGAAAAAAATTATAAAATTTTAAAAGAAGCATTCAAACTACATAAGAGATGTCATACTATTTTAAAATGTTTATTAGTAAGAGATTAATATCTCACAATATTGAGCTTGATAATTACTATTATAGTACTATCAATGTTTATGTTTTTTTTTTGGTTAATATATTCATAATAATTTTATTGTAGAGAAATTGCTATGAATATGAAGAATTTAAAATATAAACTACTCTCTCACATCAACATCTCTCATGTTGGTTTTATCCTTCTCAAGTTTCTATCAATCACTTAGAAGAATTCCCCTAGTATGTGTCAAACCAACAAATTATTATACTTAAACATCTTGATATCAGGGCATCAGTTTTCCTACCTCCTACACAATAACAATAGAATCTAAACATACCATCTAATGATATCATCTTGCACCAAGAAACAATCATATTTAAAATTAAAATCATTCTTATCAGTCGACCCATCTGCTTAGTGTGTCGATGGGTGAGAAATTACCCAATTATTCTCATATAAATACAAAATAAGTGTAAGACTATTACATACTTTAAAAAAAACTATCAAACATACTCAAACTCTTTGACATTCAAAATGACTACCATATTCTTCCCAGATTGTTAATCAATCACTAGGTGTATGTCTTTGCCAAGTCTAAGATATCAAAATCCATGTAAATGTTGTCAATTGTCAAGTATCAAGAGTTAGATTTGAGGTTGCATGTACATTTAACAAGATTAATTGCAGACATTCATTTAACTTAGATAACTACATATGATTTGGCATCCCCAATTGAATTCTTGGATATGTAGGCAACACTCATCCTCTCAATAAGGAGTGGTTAGGGTTAGTATAGCCCACATTTCCTCCCTTTCTATAATTTTAATGTTATCATGTCAAGTCAACCTATGGTTTAAATTAATTAATAAATATTTGTATTAGTTTTGTGCATAATCAAAAATTGAAATCACACAAACCTAAAAGAGAATTAGGCGCACCTGCCTATATCATGAAGAAAATAAATATCTATATAGATGAAACCATCAAATAGGGACCATAGTTTCTCATAGAACCAAGTTGAGGGAAATGATAAGTTTTAGGCACACATCAAGATCTAAATCATGATTCTAGTGACCTAAAGTCATGTTTGGTATTCTTTCTATCACATGCCTATGTTATCAATGCTATGTAGAGAAATTAAACCTTTGTTTTACTTTCCATATTTATTACTTGCTAGAGTGTCAAATCAATTTCAAGATTTTAGATTCAAATATATATAGTTGCATTTAATTATGGATAATTAATCACATTGATTCCAATATAAAATTCTTCCATGTGTGTGCATCATAATAGATGTCATACCTAACTATATTTGTAATTTTCTTATCTAGTGGGTTAAAATGTGTAAATGATTTCTTTTTTCTTATTCTTGACATAACTTTCCATAAACTCACACTACAACAAATTTATAGGTTGATAAATAACTGTAGGTGTTGTGATTATATATCCTATATGATGAAATTTTAATGTGCTGTAATTTTGTGTAGTGTAAATGGAATACCGAAAATACAAGCGCATGGAGCAAAACTAAATGGAATGTGATGAAGTATATGATTGATAGACCTACGAATTTCACCTAAGGTAAGATCAATGCAACCGATGATTTCATTTTAGATAAAATTATATTGGACAATTCATGTAACAATATAGGGATATTTGTAATTAGGCTTGGGGTTGAGAACACATAAATTTATCGATGTAATAAAAACATTTGGAAGGGTTAGTGACCAAATGAGGGATATTATGGGGTATTAAAAGTCCTAGATAAAAATTATTATACAAAAGTGTGAAAAGTAATGACAAAGCATAAAAAGTACATTATGGAAAATGGTCTTTTAACAAAATTAGGTGTCTCTATTGATAAAATGGAGGTTAGAGATTTTTTTTTTGGAATGATTTATTCGATCATGTACTAGTGTGATGAGATGAAGCCTATTTGTTATAAGTTAGTATGAAATTTACAAAGAATTTGTTATAATTATTAATGGATATGGTATATTTGTTTGATCATTGTAGGGCAGTTTTAACTTTAAATTTTACATTCATTTTAGCATTATATATTTTTTTCTTTTTTCTATAAAAGTCATTGAAAATTATTTATTTTTGTAGTATATGACAAAGTTTGGAGTTTTTATTTATAATTTTTTTTTTCGACATTAATGTAATGGTATAACTAAATTGAAGATAAAAAAAATGATGTCTTGAAGGAAAATTGCAATGGAGGCTTAATGGAGGATTAAAAATATGGTTTGTCGCTGAAAAATAAATTTGATTTTATCCAATTGAATTTTCAAGTATAAAGTAATTATAATACATGAAGCATTCAAAAAATATTATAACGCATAATTTGTACAAGTTACAAAAAGCATAATTTAATTTAATTGAAATATTAATATTTACATAAAACCAATAAAAACGTATACGACCGAAGAACATAGTGTGGTGCTATGATCTCTCTGTAAAGTACATTACAAATACAAAAGCATAGTTTAACTTAATTAGAAATTAATGTCCTGAGGCCAAGGAAAATGACTATGGGGTTGAAGAACATAGTGTGGTGCTATAATCTGGGTGTAAATTTTACCCTCCTGTTTGCCAATTGCCTTACCTTGTAATAATGAGGCATCTACTGAACATTTGACGTGTGATTTGCACTACTTACAAGTACAAAAGCATAGTGATCTATCATTTCGTACACTTACCCTCACTGTAAAGTCTAGTCTCTTGTTTGCCAATTTCCAACAATTGCCTTTTTTTCAAAGATACAAAGGCACATGTTTTACTATATATTTAAAAATTTGTCCTTTCCTCGAATGATCACATGATTTTTAAATAGAAATCTGAGATACTAGATGTCTAAATACAGTGTGTATCCCTCAAAGGCAGGGCATAATTATATAGAACCGAAATTAGAGTTCCCAAAATTTGTTTGGAAACTGGTTAATGGAGGTCAATTCTTCTATTTCCTTGCTCAGTGTTTTGCGGTAGGAAAAAACGTGTTACAAGATAGCCGAAATAATAGTGATTTGAGTAGAATCAAATCTGTGGCATGTCTTGTCGCCGTTTCCTTCATAGAACAACTGTTAAATGTTCGTCCGTTACAATGCAGAACTGTCACCCCCGCTTGCTCGAAGGAAAATACATGACGGTGTAATCATAGCTTCTAACCTACATGTTTAGTATTATTATAAATTGTAAAAAGAACTAAAATTTATCTTTAAAAAAATTAAGATCTTTGAAAGATAAATTTAATATATATATATATATATATATATATATATAATAAATTTGAGCTTGTTATCCAACCTTTTAGAGCTTTTGTATGTCATTAAAGCTAGTTTAAATTAGGAGCTAAGCTTTTTTACTGATATTATTGTGGGGCATCAACGATCTACTGTTAGGGTTCATCTCAATCTCTCTGGTCAATCTAGGGAGAAGGTGGGGATTTCGCTGCATGCTGGGGACTCTACAGTGACTGCGTTCCCCTGGAAAGGAAATTGCAGTGGGAAAGACACCAAGGCTGGGAATGATGGTTGCCCTAAGGCAGCCCTTAAGCATTTGTGTGCACAACCATGTCCATCTACTGAGTGGTCTAAGCCTTTAGGCATTTTCATGGGGGATACATCTCTCTTTTCCCCCATTATCGAGGAAGCTCCATGTGGGGTAGATTTGACCTATGATACCAATCATATTTCTAAGGGCAAATCCTTTGTTAAAGTGATTTCCCAATGGTCAACCCTTTAGACACTTAAAAGGATAATTTGGTAGTGTTCTTTATGGGTGAGGCTCTCGAGGAAGTTCTATTAAAAGAGGATTGGTTCATGGATAGGGGCATATTGTGCAAATTTGAAAACTTCTTGTCCAACCTTCTTACTCTTCATTAGTGGATAAATGAATCATGGTGGCCATTAATGGAGGATAGATTGGAACTCTATCGTTGTGCCAAGGGTTTTTTTTTATTATAGTATTTGATAGTATTGTAGTTCGTAACAAGATTATTAAAGCCAAACCATGGTGTTGGGATTAGCACCTCCTCCTCTATAAACCTTGATTTCTTACATTCAACCCTCTTCTCAAAAAAACCTTAACTTCAAGCCCATTGGAGTTCATCTACCATAACTTCCACTTCAATTTTGGGCTGAATCTTGCCTATCGTCAATTCGTGAATCCTTGGGTAACATGTTGGACATAGATGCTTCTACTTCTAACTTTTCTTTCACCACCTTTGCTCAGATTCTGGTTTGCTTAGATTTTTCTCAGCACCTTCCAAGAATGATTGAATTGAGGGTAAAAGGTTAATGCTAGACTCAAACCCTTGATTTTGAGGGGCTACCATTTAGGTGTTAGATATGCTTTAAAATTGGATATTTAGTTGCGTATTGCCTTAGCTACATGGATAAAGTGGATTTTTCTTGGTGGAAGGCTACATGTATTGATCATCTCACAGTTATTCTAGATAACACTCGGATTAATCCTATAAGTAAACTCACAGGGATTAATCAAGGAATGGAAATTAAGAATTCTATACCTCAAGATGAGACTCCCTCTAAGGAGTAGTTAACTAAGGATGTTGGGATAGTCAAGAATTATCTTATGGATTCAATGAGTGAGATCACTACATCTTGGGGTTCACCAGTTAATACATGTCCACCTTCTAGTGTTGATTCATGGAACTCAAGTAAACAAGAACATTGGACTATAGTAAGGATTAATGAAAAATGTTGTTTCATCCATGATTCTCTGCTCTCATCATAGTGAGAGAAAGGGATGGATTAGTAATCTTGGTTATTCACTATTGTGTTGGTATTCTAGATTGTCTTAGGTACCCATTTGGGTTATTCTTCTCCCTTTGGTGGTTTTGGGTTTTTAGCCAAGATTTGGCATTACTGTTCCCTTTTGTATTTTCATGTGAGGCAAATAGGGATTGTTTTGATTCAATATTTAATGTGTGTGGGTGACCTTTTTACCCTAATTTATCTATCAAAGAAATATATATAATAAATTTGAGAAAACACAAATCAAGTGATATCTCCAATTAAACAGAAGAAAAAGAAAAAAGAAGAAGATAAAATTAATAAATGAAATTGAAATGACATACAATAAATATTCTATCAATTTGCATACCTAATGTGTTAACAACAATATTTATAAACATGTTTCAAAGTTCACCTTTTTTCATAGTTCAACAAATTTAGATATACAATGGAAGCATGTTTTGGAAACATGTTCTCCATATACTAGTTTCAATTTTAAATATACAATGGGGTTATTTTATGAAAAATTATTCTCCACACTTACTAAGATTTCAAATTGACCAAAATCATAGTTATATGATTCAGATACATGATTATGGAAAAATATATACATTGGTACCATTTTTATGGTTAGGTTTCGACATGAGACATACGTAAGGTGCATATGATATGAAAATGGAACCTAAATTGAAAAATCAAACCAATTGAAAGTTTGGCATATACTATCTCTCTAAACAAAAGTTATGATCTCTTCATCTAGCCAATGTTACTATAATGACTCAAATATTCTATCATGCTCATAATGTTATAAACTTACCTATCTTTTGCCTCTACAAGTTCTAGACATGTGCATGTTTTCTAACTATTTAAACTCTTACGTCCAAGTTAGACACCTACATCAATGCAAGTGTCTAGTGCCCAAAAAGTCAATATATTTGTAAATGAAATGTATACCTATGGTCAGCCTACGTGCTTTAATTTTAGATATTATCCAAAAGAAATGGCATCAATACAAGATCAAGCCTCATTCATTCCTCACCTAACAAGTTCTTACCTCTCATAAGGCAACATACAAAACACATTAAAACAAGCAATCAAGTGAGCAAGAAAATCATATTTTCTTCTTTTTCCATATTAATCATAGGGATAATACATCTATAGGTATAAATTATTAAAGGAGCATCCCATGAGCCATGTTTTCTAAGTTACAAGCTAGGTCACTCTATATACTTGTTTATTAGACATTGCATCCTTATAAATAAAATTTAATATGTAGGGGAGAACAACATATGTTTTAGGCCCTCTTTGGAGTATTGTCTATGTGTAAAACACTTATTGATAGAGGGGTCCTTAGGGAAAATTGACACAATGTTCACACTAACCCATTTTTCCCCCAACCACTAGAGATGAAGAACTAGAGTTTTGCTATTTGATAAGAAGTGACAACCAATGATCTAGATCTGAGCATATCAAAATGAAGGTGGCATATAACCTAGAATATTATGGGTTATTGCATTGAGATCTAATAAGTAGTATTTATAAGACACCTAAGTCTAGGTTAAATAAAACAATTAATGCAACTATCAAAGGCCAATGTAAGTGTTTGATGTCATAAAAATGATTAATCTAAAATCTAATGATTTGTCTAAAATCCACGTATAGTCTTATTCCTTCTTGTTCTAGATCCATATTATTATTCACATAACAACCAAGAAGTACCTTGTTTTCATTATCATTATAATTATAGTATTTTTGTATTTTATATTTTTAGCATACCTAAACATAATAAATTCACTATATGTTTATCTAAATTTAAAAATTAATTGGTTTGCTTTAGAGGTAGTCTACAATTCTTATGCCTTACACCATCTATACCCCATTATGTGTATATTCCCCAATCTATATTTTTGAGTTCACTAAATGTTTAACTCTGAAATATAGATGGGAAATCTAGGGTTAAGTGGGTTGAGTATTTAACTCTAATTTGGATGAGGATCCTATTTATGGTATATAGGGTTAAGGATATAGAAATGAAATGCTACAAGAGTGAATATAATACTATAATTGGTTAATTAATGTACTAAACTCAAATGTACTATATGTTTAATATAACAAACTAAGATATGTTATAAGCAGAAAGTATAATGATGCAGAAAAGATAGTACTTAGTTGGTTAAAATGTTAACACAATACTAGATCTAGAACATGTAAAAATTAGCCAAGGAGATGGTTCATGAATAATCATTAGATTTTGGATTTGGTGGCTCTAACTCTATGGATAGTTGTGTCAACTTGGGATGGTTATGTCAACACTACTATTCAATTTTGATGCTAATGTTTAGTACACAATATTAGCTAAAATAAGCAATAAAATAGATTAACTAATAGGTTCAAATGCTAACACAATACTGGATCCAAAATAGGTAGAAAGTAGGCAAGGAGATAGTTATGTAACAATCATAATATTATGGATCTATTGTCTTTGACTCTATAGATAATTGTATCATCTTGAGATGGTTATGTAAACAATATAAAACAGAGTACTTAAGTGGTTTAAAGGATAACACAATGTTAGATCTAGAATAGGCATAAATTAGACAAGGAGATAGTTTTTTAGTCGTCATCAGATTCTAGATCTGGTGGTTCTAACTTTATGAATAGTTTCATCAACTTTGGATGGTTATGTCAACACTAATGTCTCAGTTAGATACTAGTGTTTAGTATATAATATCATTTAAAATTGGATGTGAACACTTGGATGCTTCTAGTTTTGGCTTCACCTTTGTTTTGGTGCATTTAGATATGGGTCATGTACTTTTTCTCTTAGGGAAATGGTAAAACCCTAGCTTTTCATATTCAATGTGACATTGGGGAAAAATCGGTTAGTGGGAATATAGTGTTGATCTAATCCACACTGAACCCACTATCAAAGAGTGTTATCTACATAGCTAATACTCTAAAAGAGATCCCTAGACTCATGTAGTTCTCTCCTACATGTTGTCTTGTGTGCGAATCATGCAATATGTGTAAAGTAAAACAATGATCTAGCTTGTAGATTGAGAAAATGACCTTATGAATACTATTTTCTTACTTTAGACCTATAATTGGATTGTTCTTTTGACTTATATCAGAATGAAGTAGAATAAGAATGTTTTTAAGAACTAGATTGCTTCTTGACTGTTCTTTTGGTCTAATTGTTCAGTGATGAATGAATGATGGTTTATATTATATGTATACCAATCCTATCAAGAGATAACTCAAATTAATTCAATTATTCTAACCATTATAATATTTTTCATTTGTAAATTGGATGGATTTATATCACTAGACACTTGTATCAGTGTAGGATAGTAATGTCGACGCTACTATCTATCGCATATATTAGTGTGAAAGGAGGAAGAGAGAATGAATAGGCTCATAACTTATATAGGTGTATGGTAAGTACATATTAAATATTATAATTAAGATATGATGACCATGTCATGAATGTAAGGCTGGTCAATCTAAGATATAGGCCAAGGTGCACAAGATAGAGATGATGCAAGGCTTACAAAAACAAGGTATGTGTATAACTAAGAGGACCAACCAAGGTTTAAGTTTTCCAGTTGTATAAGAATGAAATTCTACATAATCTAAAAATACTATATACATTTCCCCCTTTTAATCTAATAATGATATTTCTAGTTTAAATTAAAGGAATAGGTACATGGGTGTGTACACACACCTTGAATTTGAGTACTTTTATGGAATTAAATTTGAGTGTTTGTTGGTGATTGAAATACAAATAATATCACATTGTAGTATAAAATTAATTCATATAATCTATGTTAAAATTACATTAAATTGAAAGAACAAGGTTTAAGAGTACACATGTGTGTCGATGTAACTTCCTTGCCTATCGAAAAGTTATTTTTTGTAAAAGATGTACAATTGTAACGCTATGAAACTAATATTAGGATAAATATAGATAAATATTTAAAGTTAATATATCAAACGAGATATAAATATATATAGAGAGAGATTGTAAGGGGCATGCCCCTAACTTTGGAGTGAAAGTAAGTTATCACCTAGCATTTGAGGTTAGTTTAACTATGCAACCCAATGATACTTATAACTTGGTGAGTCTAGATGATCAATTCCAATCTATAAAATTCACAAGATTTATTTATTTAATCACTTCAACCATACCCACATCTGAAATAACTATTGTAGTATATTGGCTCACTAAAATCCATAAAAGTTCACAGGGTATCAGTACGTGCAATAGTTTTAGAATCTAAAATTGATTTGGATTTTGTAATTATAGGCATATGTTGTATAAAATTTACACCTTATATATGTCTCATGATAAAAATATATACAACAATAGAACCATGTGTAGAATTCTACCATAAATGTGTATCAAAATCTTATAACTATGTAATTTGGCTAGTTCAGATAACTATGTAAGTGTGGAGGACATTTTTACAAAAAAATCCCATATATATATGTGTGTGTGTGTGTGTGTGTGTGCGTGTATATATATATATATATATATATATATATATATATATATATATATATATATATATATATATATATATATATATATATAAGTGTGGAGGACATTTTTACAAAAAAATCCCATATATATGTGTGTGTGTGTGTGTGTGTGTGTGTGTGTGTGTGTGTGTGTGTATAGAACCATGTGTAGAATTCTACCATAAATGTGTATCAAAATCTCATAACTATGTAATTTGGCTAGTTCAGATAACTATGTAAGTGTGGAGGACATTTTTACAAAAAATTCCCATATATATATATATATATATATATATATATATATATATATATATATATATATATATATATATATATATATATATATATATATATATTTATATATATATATATATATATATATATATATATATATATATATATATATATATATATATATATATATAACTGATATAATTACCAACTTGGAGGACATGTTTCCAAAACATGCCCCCACTATAAATTGGAGATGTTGAATACTAAGTAGGTGTGGAGAACATGCTTTTGAATCATGTTCCCACTAAATCTATGAATTGATATAAATACCATTTAATGAATGTGGAGAATATGATTTCAAAGCATTACCCACCGAATCTAAAAATGCTAAATGTGTGGAAGCCATGTCCATTTGACATGCTAGTACTAAATATGTAAACTAATATAAGTACCTAATACTAAATAAATGTGGAGTACATGGTTCCAAAGCATGCCCCAAATGTAATCTATAAAATGTGGAATGGGTGGAGAACATGATTCCTAAACATGGCATCATTAATATGTTCCCCCTTTGAGATGAGGTAAAAATAGTTCCTTGAAATTATCTCACCTCAAAAAGGTAAGAAAACTGTAAAATATGTGAATGTAACCATGTAACATATAAAAATAAATATGTCTAGGTAAATATATAATTGAAGTGCATATAACCAATGTAATTATATGTAGGCCTAAGATGCATGGTAAATATCATGGAAACATCTAGATAGTAAAAATATAAGCTCAATAAGTAAACAAACACATACACAAGAGCATTCAAAATCAAGTCAAAAGGTAATATTCCAAGGAGAGTGAAAAAAAGGGCATGTTGAAATGTCACAAAATATAATGGACAGACATTACTTAGTAAAATGCCCACAAAATCTATGAATGACATATTCAAATGTATAAACAATAAAATATGACATAATCAAATGTCCATGGAGGCAAACATAAGCACATGGTACATATACAATGGAACATATTCAAATGACTAAAAAAACAAGACAATAGAAAGGTAAAACACAAAAGTAAGTGTATAAAGGAAAGGCATAAGTAACTAGCATAAACATGTCATAGTGGCCCTTACATCAATTGTGTTAACCAAAAACACCAAGTACATAGCATAAAAAGTACCATGTGCTAGATATAATCATGGATAATAAACATGTGTAGGTACATATGTAATCTCAAACATAGTGGTGTAGAATGATCATCAAATCATATAACCTGTGTATATTGAGATGATAGAATATGGATTCTCCCAGTGTGTTGGAGATGTGAGTAAAAGGAAATCCCAACACCCATAAGTGTATCATGCATATTTTTATGCTTATATATGTGTATGTAGGTGAAAATGTTATGCTAGTTCTCAACATGGAATTAATTCATAGATTCCAAGGAGCAAATTGAACATTTAGGTGTCCAAAATGTTTTTTTTTGTATGTTTTTAATTTTAATTTTATTTGTGAAGAGTTTTTTAAAAATGGAAACAAATGGATAATCCAAATTTGAATGTACATAACTAACTATTTTCCCAATCATAATTTAAAGGACTATCCTATAACTCAATTTTGTTATTCATATGGCAACATATCTTATGAATTATCATGGCACATGTTGTGATGCATTTTGGTAAACATATTCCATATATTGTTATCACAGATTTATCATTATACACATCAAATAGCACACATATTTTGTTATCTTGAAATTAAAATGTAAGACACATGTTTTTCATACCCTATTTTGCTTCCATATTGGCCAACCAAGACTGACCTAGATGCAAAGTGAAATTCAATATCAGATTTGTCACCCATATCATAGAATATAAAATCTTTGGTCTACATGCTATAGGTAGAAGTATGTATGTAAGAGTGTCTATATTTATTTTAGATTTTTTTATCCCATCCATATGATGTCCCATTTGTTCAAAAAATATACTTGTACAAAGTGAGTCCCATTTTGTGGCAATTAGAATATATCTAAAACATAATCCATCAATATTCACATAAATAATTATATGTCCACCCATAGGATGTTTTGAAATTCGGTATTCTTATTAAAGATGTGAAATGTTATAGTTGCTCTATTATGCAGATAAAAAATTTATTTATCCCACACTTTTCTATTCTTGAATTTTATCCCTCAAATAACCATATTGACTTGCATTTTGGCTTGTGATCTAAATGTAATTACAATATGGTGATCCTTCTTGAGGAAGAAGTTGATTGCCTGATATGTGTTGAGTAAAAGGTAAGGAGATCATGTTATAGTCAAGTAACATGGAAAAATGGTATCAATGTTATCCTAATATGTTGTGATCTATAAAATTTATTGTGAAGACTTTTGATAAGATAAAAGATTATGGATATGACTTAATGGAACTTGGTTCTTGTACTATTAATCTAATGTGTTCAATGAAGAGGAAAAAATGGAAGGACAACCATCTATATGCCTATTGATTTTTATTATCATACACTTTCCATGATCTAATTTTGCATCCAAAATTATCATGCCATGAGAATGGATCACAAAAGGGAGATTTATTGTTTAATTATCTTGGAATTCTTATTACATTACTTCCCCTTGTGATGGTTCCTAATTTTTATGTATATCTATGTTAACCTCAATGTTTAATTTGTTGATAGGTTGTTGGTTATCCATGCTTTTTTTTGAAAACACAAAGCCTTGTTGATTTTGATTACACTTGAGAGATATAGGATGGGTAATACCTTGGTCATGTTTTCCCAATCCTTGTCCTTGATACCCATTTTTGAGAAAGTATTCAAAGCTAAAACCATGAAATAGTTTACTTGAGGAGTTTGAATTATCCAAATAATGTAATACATCAAACATTGTCAGATTAGAAATTTTTTACACCTTATGTTTGTAATGGTCGACATGTGTAGAATACATGTTCTTTCTTATGGCGTAATGTTACCTAGAAAGGATGCCATGTTTCATTGGTTAAACTTTAAAAAAAAAACAATATCAAATGAAAGTGAAGATTGATCATCACCCTTAATAAGGGGAATATTGTTTGGAAATTTGGGAATAGGATGGATTTTGATTAATGAACTTTACGGAAAATCCCATTTATTAATAATTTGTAAATCCTCTATGATTTCCTTAAGGATTTTACATAAATTGTCATGATGAAATAAACATACCTTATCTCCATTTGTAACTAATTTTGGTATATAAGGCAAGGTAAATTGATTTGGATCCTCCTTGGGATGAATCACAATATGTATTGAAAAGATGGGAGCATGGCCCTGATTAGAGGGATAATGACTACCACCATTCAAATCTTAGCTATTGTTTACCTTAGCACTTGGAGTAATGCAAGATTAATGAATTTTAATCACTAATTTGAGATATTTTTAAAGGGTTTTACAGTCATAATAATCAAATAAATCAATGTCATCCATGAATAAATAGAAAAAGAACACAAAAATTAGGACAAAGTAGGAAATAAATATTTATAAGAAAATGTTAATATAAAAATGATGCTCAAAGGTTAGGTTCTCAAAATGTTTTAAGCCTAATTTGGATGAGAATATTAATTGGGGTAGATAGGGTTAAGGATATAAAAATGATAGTGCACAATAGTGAATATCAAATCAATAGTAGGATAATTAATGTGCTAAACTTAGATGTACAATAGGTTGAATTTTTCAAATAAGATAATCTATAAATAGAAAGTAAAACTATGCTAGATATACAAATGACATAAAAAAGATTAATTAGTTAGTTATGATGCTAAAAAAATATTATATATGGAATAGGCAGAAAGCAAACAAGGAGTTGGTTCGCGAACAATCATCAGATTCTTGATCTAGTGCCTCTATCTCTTTGCATAATTACATCAACCTAAGAACATTATGTTGATACTACAATCTAGTTTTGATGCTAGTGTATACTAAATATTATCATATGAAATTAGATAAAACAACATGGATTCTTCTATGTTTATCTTTGCCTTCACTTTGATGTATTCATATATGGGTTATAGACTATCACTCTTGGTGAAAGGGTAAAACCCTAGCTTTCTATTTGTAATGTGACCTTGGGGAAAAATGGGTTAGTAGGAATAAATATTTGAGATTACTCATAATGACATCTTATGAAAGGACACTACGTACATAGGCAATACTCTAGAAGAGGGCCTCAAACTCATGTAGCTTTCCCCTATGTGTTTAATTGTGTGTAAATCATATAATGTGTGTAAATCAAGTAGAATAGTAACCTAGCTTGTAACTAAGAAAATATGACCTTATAATTACTCCTAAAGTAATTATAACCTATATTTGGGTTGCTCTTTTGACTTGTCTCAGAGTAGGGTGAAATACTAAAGATTTTGATAACTTGAGTGTTTCCTGAATGTTTTTTTTATGTGATTCCTTGTTAAGGAATGCATGAGGGTTGCTATTATCTTTACACCAATACTATAGGGATATAAATCAAAATAAATAACTTAGGCTAACCATTTTAATACATTTCATTTATAATTTTAATGACTTTAGTGTACTAGACACTTGTGTCAAATTAGGATAATAACAACCATGTTACTATCTGTCTTGGATGTTAGTTTCCATGGAGTAGGAGAGCATGCATAGGTTTAAAATTTATATAGGTCTAATATAAGTAAATTTTAATCATTATAAGAAAGAAAATATGTATCTGTCATCAATATAAGGCTATTCAGACTAAGAGATAGGCAAAGTGTCAAAATATAAAGATGATGTGAGGATTGTAGAAACAAGGTATGTGTATAACTAAGAAGAAAAAGCAAGGTTTGAATTCTCTAATTTTACAATATTGAGGTGATACATAATCACAAAATATCATCTACATAGAGATAACCTAAGTCACAAGGATGGTAGACTATCTCTAAATAAGGATAATTAATTTTCAAACTCAAATAAACATTTACTAAATTTATTATTATAAGATATGCTAAAAATAGAAAATACACCTATGCTAAATATTGAAATGAGAATAAAAAACATATACATTATTGGATTTTATACTAATACCAATATAAATCTAAAACATAAAGTAATAAGACTAGAAATATATTCTTGATTAATAACTTCTATGATTTTAAACACTTATGTCGACCTTAAATAATAACATTGATTATTTTATCTAACATAGATTCATGTGTCCACTATGAAATACCTTCTAGATATAGATACAACCACCTAGAATATTCTAGGTCATGTTTCACCTTCACTTTGATGTGTTTAAATATCAATTATGGGCTATCACTTCTTGTCAAATATAAAAACCATAGTTCTTCTTCTTCAAAGTGGCTATGGGAAAAATAGGTTGGTGTACACACAAATTTAAGCTACCCAAATGATACCTATGTCAATGAGTGTTTAATTCATATAAAATACTCTAAAGAGGGCCTTAGACTTGTCTATTTCTACCCTATGTGTTGGATTATGTTTGTATAAGGATGTAATCTATTGTAATCAAGTACATAGAGTGACCTAGCTTTTAACTTGGAAAATTTGTCTCATGAGATGATCCTTAAATAATTTAGACTCGTAGATGTGATTTCCATATGACTGATATAGAAATAGGGTAAAATAGGGAAGTTTATCTCACTTCAGTTCTTGATTTAATGCCTTTTCTATGTTGCTTTGTGATAAGTAAGAAATTTCTAGGTGATTAATGAATGAGGGTTGATATTTTTTTATACCAAAATTTTTAGAGAATAAATGACATTAAATCACTTACGCCAACCATAAGTATATATTTATTTTGAAATTTGGTTGAATTTAATGGAACTAGATAGTTATATGAAGTTATGACACTTGTGTTGACGTAGGTGTCTGATTGGGACATAAGTGTTTGGGCAACTAGAAAATAGGCACATGCCCATTTCTTGCAAAGATATAAAATAAGTAGGTTCTAACATTCTTATCATGATAGAAGGTTTGAGTCATTAGATAACATTTTTTAGACTAAGAGATAATAATTTTGTCATAGATTAATAGTTTATGCAATCCTTTAGGCAACAAAAATAGTCTATAAATTTAAGGTACATCCAATAAATGAATTTTCCAAGTGTATAAAATTGAGGTGTCATATAATTCAAAGATAGTGTCTACACTTCATTTTCCTAATTATGTCCACATTCAAATGATTATACTCTCATATTGTATATGTCATCTACCCCCATAACAATTGGGGTAATTCTTGTGTAATAAGATGAGTTAATGAAATTTAATATGAAATCTAATATATAAATCAAGCCTTAATAGATTATAAGAACCACCACGTGAAGATAGAGCATGAATTTATTGAATTCTATTTTGAAGCTGAATACTATCACCACAATATGATTTATTATAACACTTACCTCATTGTCCATTCTATTCCCCTACATCACTTCTTCTCCAAGTCTTTCTTACTTAGATAATAAATTGGAAAATGACTAGAATTATTAATGTAATTCAACTTAGAATTGTTATGACAAAATTAGTCAAAATTCAAGTTATCATCAATAAACCTTCTACCACTCTTGTTTTAGTTATGTAACAACTTCAAGACACTCTTCCAAATGAAGATGTTCCCCTAATTTAAGGTATTGACCAAGTTATTTTTCTCAAAGACCACTTTCATAATTTCACCACCGATCTTGAGTCTCAAGCACACAAAGAGCCATAAATAGTAGTATTTAAACTTAAACAATATAAAAAATTACTATATAATAATTAATTTAAGCTACCATATATTTACTTGAGGAAAATTGGACACTTAATTTCATGGAGCCAAGTTCCTTCAAGGATCTAGCACAACATGTATCCTAGTCTACGCTTATGGAAAAATCATTCCTCTAACCTTTTGATTAAACTTTGAGGTGACTAGTAACATGGATAGATACAAATATATAATCCTATGTCTGTAACCAACCATAAATCTAAACACTCCTTACTTACATGCCTTAGGATATTCTCACGTTATATGTGGAAAAGAAAGTGGTGCATATCAATGAAAAAGGGAAAATATTATTTCATAACATCAACTCACTTTCCCTCTTGCCAAATAATTTACATATTCTCACCATATAATCTATCCCATGAAAACAAAATTCTATAATATATTATATTAATTCTTTATTCTCTCTTTTCCATCTTCTTTAGGCATTGCATGACTCACAGTTCCTTGACCAAATGAAGAAAACTCTATCTAGTTCAAAATCCAAGGATGACTATTTTGTTTTCCACATAAAAAAAGCCATAACTAGAATAATACCATGGTATAAACACATCATCAAATTTTTTGAGTATCATAAATAGCCTCCATAAGTTGACTCTCTTAAAAATTCTAGAATCTATAAGCTGGATTGTAAATATGGACTTCAACATAACATCCTATATTACCTCAACACCAAAGGCACCCTAATCTATTATGATACTCAAAATTAAGTACCTCATCTCTTTGATAAAGTGCATGGGGTAAATTTTGATGGTGACTATATCAAACGTGTTATATCCCACAAATGTCGTTAGATGGGATACTTAATGCCTAATATCAATAAAGACATCATCACATTCACAACTATTTTAAATCCCTTAAAATTAGATGGTGAAATTATTCACTCTCCTCTAGTTGAGCTTCAAACCCATGAATATCCTTGGCTATTCTCCATGTGGGGATTATAATTTAACTGTAAAATTACCTCGGTCATAGAATGACCATGTATTGACAAGATACTTTTACCAAGTGGATATAAAATATTCCTCTTAATAATTTTACTAACATAACTATCTTAGAATAAATATTTAATCAAATCATACGTCATTTTGTGATTATTCACACCATAATTGATGATAATGTTTTGTATTTAAAAAATATATACATGAATCAGTTATGTGTAAAATTCAATAACACATAGATTTTTAAACCACGTCACCAATTGTGTAATTTCCAAGTAGAAGATACCAACAATATAACTACCAATATATTAAGAAATACTATAATGGATAATCATTTCGATTGGAATATCAAGCTATACCCTACACTTTGGGCCTATCGTACTAGTATTTGTACTCCCAATGGGAGAATTCCATTCTCTTTAGTTTATGGCTCAGAATCCATTTAACTATTGGAAGTATAATAAATATTCTTATACATATCTCTTCATGCCATCATTATTGATGAATATATTAATGAGTTACATATTTTTTTCTTTCACCTACTTTTGAATGATAAATGAATGTTGTACAATACAATAGTCAATATTAAAACACATAACTAAACAACACAACAAGAAAGTCAAAGTTCATATTTTTAATTCTTTAGAATATATATTAAACCTAAATTAAACCAATGATAAATTTAGAAATTTTTCCCAAATGTGATAGGGTACCTTCTTCGTTAAAGACATCCTTGGAACTAGTACTCATAGATTGTAAGCAAAGTTTCAAGATACCAACTAGTGCACAATTTTTGCAAAAGTATTTTTATAAAATTCATATTCTTCTAAGTTTCATTTCATGTATGTGTTTCCATTTATAATACATATTACTTGCGTGCTTATAGTTATTTTATACATTTTTTGATTTAACATTTCTTCCAAGCTCTAATTTGACTCCCTCTTAAATTAGTTTGGCATTTCTTTATACAAACACTGCTGTGTTTTCTTTAAAATTAGACCCAGTACCTATATTGGGTTATTAAGACTTATTTATTTATTACACCTTTTAGTTTCTATTCTATGCATTGCACTATAACTAATATGTAATATAATAGGGGTTTCCTCAAATTCTTGCATCTATTTTTAAAATATCCATTATATCCTTAGTGATTATCTGGATTATTTATAAGTATACCATTTCGGTCCTTTACTATCATGCATTTATTTAAACAATTTAGATTTTCAGTTTGTAACTTGAAAAGTAAGGATTGGGTAAGCATACAGTACCTCCTTAAAAATTCCCATTATTTCATTAATTTATTTTTCTCCCAAACTTATCTATGTCATCTTATAAAAATAAGGCATTGTACAAGAGTAGTGTTTTCCCTCACCTAAAATAACTCATATTCTCTTAAACCAATATCGTAAGCTTAGAGATTAGGATATTGGAACCATATATGTATGGTCACATTTCATTCATACCATACCATAACAAACTCATTTTTAATGATCTTACACACATGCCTTCCCTACGTACCGTTTGGGAGAGATAGTGGACTAGAACATTATCTTTTCATGTCTTGTCTTCCAATGTCATTGAATCTGAATAGGAGGAATCTTTGGACATTAATAATAAAGGTTATATAGGTATTCATCCAACCATTTGAGGAATTCATCTTAAATAATTCACTTACAAATCTACATTTCATACAAGGCAAGATTTAAGCATTGATGAATCTACCTCAAAGTAAATATTTTGATCCCTATACCCTTTAATTTATTTACTTAGTAGATTATATATTTCTTGTTTATGTTTTGAATGAATGTATTCATATCATTTTCTAGGACATATATTTACTGATTAAGTTAGTGTACACATTATATCTTATATAATTTCCTAAATCATTTTGGGATGCATATACCCCCATTTGGTTGACCATTGAACCTCACCCATTTAAAACCATTATAACATATATTTTAATTTATTTTTCACCCCTTTACAACTATCTCATTTACTTTCATATTTAAAACAATAGTTTATAAAAATTTAAATTTATTGAGGTTAAGTGAGAATTATGTCCTTGTGTTATAAGCTTATACCTGAGAACCATTTCCTATTGACATTTGAGTTGTAAGTTACATCGATAGATTTACATAATTCATTGGTCCTTGATTGTCCATATATAGACATTCTCTATTCAATTAACATTATTTGAGTCTAGTTTATTGACAGAAAAATGATATTTGTAATTCATCATAGCTCGTGCATATAATATAAAAAGTCATTGTATATTAAAAATGGATATCTATGTAAAAAGCATCCCAAACTTTATAATTTTTTAAATGAGTAAATATGAGAGTTGAACATTGAATTTGTATTATTTTACATCCAAAATTCACTTTTTGTAACATCACATTGTTTATTTTACTAAATTAATCACTTTCTAAAGTGGATAAATAATTTCCAATAATATTATCAACACAATGTCTCTAGAGGCCATGTTCTTTGGTATGGTTGTGATTAAATATGAATACCAAGGAACTCAGCCCTTAGGGACAACATTCCAATTCATTGTTTAGTATTATAATTTATATGATTGATTAATTTAGTGTCACTGATAATGTTAATGAAAATACATGGAAAATATTTTTATTTATATCTATTTACATGTTAAACCCTGGATTGGGATATTATATTATATAGGAGGCATCTTTCACTGAGAAATGATTTCCATTTTCTATCTAATCTATTTTATGTTCATGTAATTTAGTTTTATATAGTTAATATGATCAAACTTTTTGTATAATTAGTTTTAAAATATTATAAATTAACAAATGGTTTATTCTCTATGTTTTTAAAGGAGTTGTTAGATATATAACATTTCTTTTTAAAGAGATGACACATGTTTCAATCATCTATTGGGTGGCTGAAATTATTAGATGGAAGATATAAATTGCTTTGATAAATTTGACATGTCACTGAAATTTTCATGTGTATTTACCTAATATTTTATGATTCTTTCACCCATAATATATTATCATTTCCCCTCACCATCACCTCCTAATGCACCTTAAATTATTTTACCACTTTCATGTTCTTTATGGCCTTACACTTCCCCAACACTTCTCCATTTATCAACCTCAATATGCAACAAAATGTCTCCTCCAAGAACTACTCATTTCCATGTTGTATGAGGGAACACACTACCTCATTTTACAAAATTATCTCCACAATAAATATAAGATTATTGTCTCTTAATGCTTATTACACAAGTTGTCAGGTAGGGTTGAAATTCATGGACTTCTAATGAAGTATGATTGCCAATTTTCTCTATTTCACCTTACAAAACCTTTATTTAATAAACGCAAAAAATTACATACCTTCTAATATAACTGGCACATTTTGGGAATTACTTATCTTATTCATACAAAATGATATGTTCCTTTGGTTTATTGTCTTCTCATAGTGATAAATTAACCTCCATATTGGAAACTCTTATCTTCTATCTAAGGCATGAACCCATGAAAGAAAATTGGTAGTAACACATATATTTAAATACTCACAGCTAATCTAATTTGACTTTAGATACTAACATGTATTAAAAGGTGTGCAACAACCAAACAAATTTGATTTAATTTCTATAGGATCAAAACAAATAATCAACTAGTAGGAATATGGTATCATCTCATTGATATAAATATTATAATACAGTTAATTAAAACTAGATGAGTAAAAAAATTTAAAAATATTTTATTACTAATTAATATAAATTTAATTTTTTGATCAAGTAAAAAATTAACAAAATACACC
>JARHVA010007868.1:187500-205000 GCA_037957365.1 Torreya grandis
TATTGCATGATTCACACACAAGCCAAACATGTAGGGGATAACTACATGAGTCTAAGGCACTCATTTAGAGTATTGGCTATATATGATGTGCCCTTTAATAGTGGGTTAATTGCATATCACCTCACCACTATGTTACCACTAACCTATCTTTCTCCAAGGTCATCATGATGATGTAAAAATATGGTTTTGCCATTTCACTAGGAGTGTGAATCCATGACCTAGACCTAAATGCATTAGAGTTAAGGGAAAGCCAAAACTAGAAGTATTCAAGTGGTTACATCTTATTTTAGCTGATAATCCATACAATACATTAGCATCAAACCTATACAATAGTCTTGATGGAACCATTTAGGGATGATGAAAATGTCTAGAGAACTAGAGGCACCAAATCAATAATATGATCATTGTTCTTGAACTATCTTCCTACCCATTTTTAGTGTGTATTATATCTATATCTAAATTAACATTAAAAGGAGCTATGTATATCACTTCTTTATCATTTATGTATATACCATAGTTTTACTTTCTATTTATATCTTATATCATTTTTATAAATTTAGCATGTGGTACATTTTGAGTTTAACACATTAATTGGCCTACTGTAGATATGATATTCACCCTTATCCCTATCATTTACATATACTTAACCATTTATACCTAAGTAGGATACATATACAAATTAAGGCTTAAACATTTGGTGAACCTGATCTATGTCAATGCAGTTTTTTTTATTCCTAAGGTTTTAAACCAGCTAGGGTTTTAGATTATTGTGCTTTCAAATTTACTATTCGTACTATTTTGTAGGCAACCTATGTGTATTCACATATTGTGGATCTATATATTCAACATATTGAGCTTCCCCTCAACCCATACAATATGTCTCAAAGAAATGAGGGATCTCATACCTTGGATCATGATGATACCCATGTTGAAAATGTGAAAAATGTTGCTGGTTATCATAGAATGAGATTTTGATAATGATAGTTTGGAAACAAATGAAAATGTTCTAGTAGACCATGATCACCTACATGTAATTCAAATTTTTTATTGTTGCATTAAAATAAATGATCATTCAAATAAAACATAAATATGTTGATAAAATATTAAATACTATTCTTGACGCTAAAAATTAAAAAACTTTAGTGGATACATTGATCCTCTTGAACACACTCCAACTCAAGACATCTAATGGGGCTAAGGATTCTGTGTTTAAATATTTGTTCCTTGAAACTACTATTGATACATCTATTATGGAATTACCCATTTTTTAAAATTAAATATTAATTTCAATGATTATTACTACTTGAAACATATTTTCATCTCCTTTGGTGACTACTCAATTAAGTAAACTAAATTCCAATGGGTCTATATCTCAAACACTCCTCAAAGTCATAAATAACTTGGAGGATAAGGCTAAAAACATTAAAAAACAAATTCAAAGTATTCACATGACATATATTACCAAGATGTGTTGCATAACCCTCTTATACTTGAGATCTCATTGCACCCATTTCTAACTAGATTTGTTGCACCTATGTTCACATTTTATGATGGTAAGGGTGATTCTGAAAAACATCTTCAAACCTTCTATATGGTATCCCTTGATTATGCTTCCAATTATATAATTTGACCAAATTATTTCTAAAGAGACTCAAGGACTTGTTGGATATTTATTAGTGATGTCATAGTGATGTCATGCAGGTGTCTTGGTGAGTGGATGAATTACTTTGATATCCTATGTAACAATGAAAAAGTGTCCAATGTGCTTGTCCTAGTGTGCTTAAGGGAAGCTTGGTTAATCATGTGTTTTGGCATGATTAGAGATGTTATAGGATGAGTATGGTGATTGGATCATGTGCATTAGGTACATAATATGTTATATATGCTTTGAGATCTTGTGTGCATAATTTGAATTCATCTAGTAGTCCATAGTATTCATCTAGAGTTTTTGGCTATAGTGGTAGAAAATTTAAAAAGGTAGTTTGATGACATCACCATTACCACTTGGGAATGAGTAAAGGGGAGTTGGTCATATGGTTATTATAAAATATGTGCCTAGTTTATATGTTCTAAATTTCAAGTCATCCATTAAATTTTAGTCAAAGTTGTGAGGGTGCAAAGTTGGCTTCTAAAATAGAATTCACTATTTTCCAATACTTAGACAAATTTTCATGTGGCTAGAAAGAGTCGAGTAAGCATGTTGATGAGGTAAACATTTGCAAGTGTGGATGTTTCAAGAGAATGTGATCATATGGGTTTATTTATTTTTGTGCCTAATTTATTTTCACTAAATTTTAGATCATGTGCTAAAGCAAATAAAATGTTATGGAGGAGCAAAGTTTGTCTCTCAGATAAGTCTTTAGCATAGTTGAATCCATGATTGAAGATTTTTAGAAGGCATTTTAATGGTGATATATCTTTCACGTGTGAAGGTTTTAAAATTAGTTTGACATATGGTTGGATTTTCCTATATGAGGATATCATATGGTATAAATTTGAAATCATGCGAGTAAGTACATAAGAATTTATTGAGGTGCAAAGCTAGCTTTCTTGGTGTATTTCAATGACTCCCAGTCTTAGTCATTTTTCACATGTTAAAGTTCAAACAAGATTGACAAAGTGAATTTACTCCAAGAAGTTAGGAAGAAGTAAGATGAGGATAAGTTCATGATGTTTAATGACTAAGAAAAGGTAAAGGATAATGATCCAATTATGAGTGGGTATTTATACAGATTGATTGAATGGTGAGCATTACTAGTTAGGGACCTGGTTGATACATAAACATCGATAGAGGGCATGGAGTCAACATTTTAAGATTTCATGAGATGAGGTCAAAGTGACTAATATTTAATGTCTAAGTATTGGCACCTATGTGTTAAATATAAAACAAGATCCATGGTGTGTGTTTTAATTTGAGTTGAGAGGATACAAGATGTAAGCATTGTGTTTGAGGTTTAACTGTAACCATTTCCATTTGAATATTTCAATTTTCTAAGGGAAAAACTAGTGCTTAGGAATTTTTCCATATCTTTTGATAGAATTCAAATTTACTACTATTATAATAAAAAAAATTATAGATAACTCCATGGCATATCTAATGAATCTAATTTGAATATTTAGAAGTTTGTAAAAACAAATACATTTTGCTTCTAAGTTGATTGTGTTCTCATCCATAGACTGTAAGTAAATTGAGAATATTGTTTGAGCATGTTTTGATATTGTTCTGATATATCTTGATGAATTATCTATTGGGGAGTGTTGTAGACACTATCAGGATACTCCATGAGTATTTTGGAGGTGTGATCAATATATATTGAGTATAAACAATGCTTAATAAGTTGACTATATGTTTGGTAATGGTGTTCCTATGTATAAGGTCTTTGTTTGAGTTGATTGAGCATATATAGAGGTGAGAAAAGATGACTATGAGCATCTTAGGATGTTTTAGGGGACATAAGAATTGGACCTATGTATTTTTAAGTGGTCTTGTGTTATTATTATTCTTAGATAAGTTTCAAACATATGAGTGGGTCTCCATAAGACCAAAAAGTGACTTAAGCCTATTCAAAAGTGTGTTATGCTTAAGTGTGACCCATGTGAAATGCCTTAAAGTCGAAATCATGTATTGTGGTTGTAAAGGATTAATGTGGACTTAATAATTCATGATATATCTATATATAGATAAATCAAACATGATATATAGACTTGGTGTATAATATTTGTGAGAGTTGTGAAGTGAAGGATAAGTAGTGTGTTTGTTGGTTGAGTTAATGAGGAAAACTAGTTTTTGATTGTGTATTAATTATAGGTCATGTTATTAATGTTAGGAGGCATATGAGGACTGTCTGAGTAAAGAAGGAGAGAGATTATGACAATCCTATATGAGACGCTTGTTTGAGAAAGAGGGAGATTTTGTGTAGGGGTTACATAATAAAAAGTCCATCATCAGATGTTGAAGACATTAATTCTAAGGTGGAATTTTTATTTTAGAGGAGGTTATAAAGGACTTGATCTTCTATATGGGTAGTTGTTCTTTGTAAAATAGGGTTTCACTAAATAACTTTGTCTAAAAGGACTTGATCAAGGTTGTAGGTTAGAAGGACTTGATCAAGAAGGTGGTAAAAATGACTTGACAATATTAGGATAAATTTATCATTGTGGAATTTTTTTTTCACTAAAGGCCTTAGGTTAAAATGAAATGACTTGATCAGTCTCTTGTTTGTGATCATCTTATAGGCTAGTAGTCTATATGTTTGTAGGCTTGAGAGTGGGTTTTATTCCCTAAGATGGTTCCTCATGTAGATCTCATGATGTGGATTTGATCTTTTATTTCATTCATTATTCATTTCTAAGAGTGATCTATATGCTTCATGAATGATTATATTGAATGATTAAGTATTTGCAAGGGTTTTGAAATTGAATTGAAGTGTTTGCCACCACTAATTCACCTCCACCCTCTCAGTGGATTGTACCTCTAATAATTGGTATCATAGAAGATCCTTTATGAAAATTTTAACTACTTGAAGGTGATCAAAGGTAAAATGGTTGAGAAAAAACTTATGGCTTATATTCAAAACAATCTAGTTTGTGCTTTATCATAAGTTAATAGTGGGAAGACACAAGTACACAATTTAGAGGTAACTATCAAGAATCTACAAAACATGATGAATAAAGAACAATTGGAAAGTAAAGTCATGAATTACTTAGATGTGTTATTATCTAAGCATAAAAGGAATTCCATCTCCACCAAAAGGGTCAAGAAAGAAAATTCAATGATTGGTAGTGGTCAAGAAAAAGGGAGGTCAAATATGAACTATATCCTCAATGGGTATTGCTTCTCCTATAATCAATTTGGTCATAGATATAGGAATCTCTCTCTCTCTCTCTCTCTCTCTCTCTCTCTCTCTCTCTCTCTCTCTCTCTCTCTCTCTCTCTCTCTCTCTCTCTCTCTCTCTCTCTCTCTCTCTCTCTCTCTCTCTCTCTCTCTCGATCAAAAGGGATCTAATATTCTACAATTGTAACCAAAAATATCATATAACTAAAAATTGTAGAAGATCATTTTGGAAAAAGGATATACAAGTCATTGACACCATCAAATGGTTCAAGGAGACTAAGTCTAAATAAGAAAATAATAAAAATTCAATTAGACCACCAAAGGAAGAGTCATTGACTATTTAGTAAGCCTTGCATAATCAAGAATATAAGAATAAGAGATGGTTCATAGATAATGGATGCTCAAATCACATGACAAGAGACAAGAGAAAGTTTATCTCTCTAAAGAAGATGAACCTAGGTATAGTGATATTTGGTAACAATAAATTTGATAAAATTATTGGAAATGGTACTGTGCATTTAGACAATGGTCATATGAATATTGAGAATGTCCTATATGTATAAGGCTTGAAACATAATCTTATAAGTGTAAGCAAGGAAATGTTGTAACTTTTCATGATGATGTATGTGAATTAAGAAATGCAAAATCTAATATATTTGTTACAAAGGTTCATAAAATAAATAACATGTATGTATTCCATGAATCCCATAAGGATAAATGTTTCAAGAGTTATTTGGAAGAAAATTGGCTGTGGTATAGTAGGCTTGGACATATAAATTTTGATAATTGGTAAAGATCAATTTAAAGGGGTTGGTAAGGTATATGCCCAAGATTTTTAGTGTTCCTCATTCTCTTTAAAAGGCATGTCTTCATGGGATGCAAACTAAGAGAAGATAAAAAAAAGGAATTATCCACTATAGATCCATTGTAGTTGATCCACACTGATTTATGTGGACCTATGAGAACTCAAAGTATTCAAGGTAATATCTACTTCATGGTATTCATTCATGATTTTAACAAGATGACTTGGATATTCTTTCTTAAATAAAAACAAGAAGATTTTCCAAGATTTATGGCATTCAAAGCCCTTATTTAAAGTGATAAAGGTGTAAAGATCAAGTGTGTGAGATTAGATAGAGGAGGAGAGTTTTGGTCTCATTACTTCAATGATTTTAATGAATAAAAAGAGATAAGAAGATAATATTTTTCTACTAGAACACCATAACAAAGTAGTGTTGTTTAAAGGAAGAATATGATTATTTTAGATATGAGTCGAACCATGATTCAAGATGTAAAATTATTAGATATATACTGGAAAGAGGCATCCAACACTTCTAGTTACATCCTAAATAGATGTCAAATCATAATAAGTAATGATAAAGCTCCTTATGAGTATTAGAAGAATATATCAGCTAGTGCCAAACGTTTTAGAGTGTTTGGGAGTAGGTGCTTCATTAAAATAGATGAAGAGAATATTGGAAAAGTTTATTCAAGATTTGATGAGGGTATATTTTAGGTTACTCCTCTATTAGTAATACTTATAGGTGATTTGATAAGAGACATCACAATATTGTTGAAAGCTCAAATGTAAGGGTAGATGAGATAAGTAAAGTCAAAAAGCCAAAATTTCAAGTAAGTGATTCAATTTAGAATTTTTTTACAAAATATGATGATTTATCTATTTAAACAGATCATGAAGATGAAGAGGAGGAAGAAAGACAATGCTAAAAATCTCCATCTTGAAGATTTTTGAAAGATCATTCAATCTCTCAAATTATTGGAAATGTTGGTGTAAGGTTGTAGACTATAATGAAAATGTTGATCAATAAAAATCAATAAAATTTAGCTCTGTTATCCATTACTGAACCCAAAACATTCATGAAATCTAGAAAATATGATAGTTGGAATGTTGTAATGAATGAAGAAATGATCAAATAGAAAATAATGAAACATGGGACTTATTTCCTAGGTCAAAATACAAAAATGTGATAGGTAACAAGTGGGTTTTCAAAAACAATATGACTAACAAAGGAGAAAGCACAAGGAACAGGGCTATATATGTATGTAAAGGATATGCTTGGGTTGAAAAAAAAAATTGATGAAACTTTTGCTCCTGTAGTAAGACTACAATCAATTATACTCTTCTTGGCATATGCAAGTTTCAAAGATTTTAAGGTATATCAAATGGATGTGAAATATACATTATTGAATGGTAACTTAGAAGAAGAAGTCTAAATTAAGTTACCCAAAGAATAATTCATGTCAAGTAATCATGATCCTGTGTGCAAATTGAAGAAGGCTCTGTATGGTCTTAAATAAGCTCCTAGAGCCTGGTATGATAGGTTAGATAAGTATCTCTTTAGTCATATTTTTAAAATATGGGTAGTTGATAATAATTTATACATTAAAATAGAAGGCAATCATGAAGTGATAGTTTTTGTATATGTTGATGACATAGTTTTTGGATCTAACAATGATAAAATGAGTAGATAATTTTTAGACACTATGAAGACTGAGTTTGAAATGTCAATGTTCAAAGAACTATCTTTTTTCTTAGGAATACAGATTAATCAACATGATATAGGGATATTCATTTCATAAGCTAAATACATCAAAGATATGCTAAGGAAGTTTTACATGATAGATTGTAAATGAATGGGTACTCCAATGATCACATCATGCAAGATAATAAAACTAGATGACTCATCAAAAGTTGATAAAACTTTGTATAAATCCATGATTGGAATTATTTTGTACTCAACTTGTTCTAGTCCTAACATCATCTAAGTAGTGAGTCTTGTAATAAGGTTTCAATCTGACCCTGGATAATCTCACTCAAAAGCAATTACAAGGATCTTGAGATATCTCAAAGGCACCATAGAGTATGGTTTATGGTATTATAATAGTAAATAATTATTTTTAAAATCGTATACTGATGCAGATTGGTTAGGATATGTGGGTGATAGGAGGAATACCAGTGGTGGGGTATTCTTCATGGGGGAATTATTGGTGTCTTGGCTAAGGAAGAAGAAAGCCTCAGTGTCTCTATCAACTAAAAAATCTAAGTATATAGTAGCTGCCTTTTGTTGTACTCAAGTCATTTGGATGAAACAAATTTTGGAGGATTATAAGGTAAGATAAAATGGACCTTGTCCTATCTATTGTGATAATAGTAGTGCAATTAGTATCTAAAATAATTTTTTTATGCACTCAAAATCTAAGCACATTCCTATTAGATATCATTTTTTGAGAGAACAAGTGATTATTCAATGTGTTAAGTTGGAGCATGTACCTATAAACGAGCAATTTGCATATATTATGACCAAATCATTATCAAAAGCTACATTTGAGCATCTAAGACAAAAATTAAGTTTGATTTATTTCTATATGAATTAATATAATGTCTATGGTTAAGGGGGAACAACAAGTTAATAATCTTTCTCTAGATGTTTTTAAATAATCTATATCACAGATGTAGAGTTGGTGGTCATGGAAGTGTCTTGAGAAAGAAGGTTGGTAAGCCTACGTGGTGGTTCTCCATGGTGTGTGGAGATCTGAAGATGCTCAAAAATTGAAATGGTTTATATATCTTAGGGGGATTTCCTCTTAGATGGTTCTTGATAAGTTCCATCAATTTTTAGTGTTTTATCATCATTAATTGTAGTGCTTGGTTGAAGTGAGTGTTGACATAGAGCAAGAGGAAGTTGTAAAGATAAGCAGAAGTATGATAAAAGTAAGGGGTAGTTTGTATCATATTTTTAAGATGGTCCTTTCATATTTATGATATATTTAGGTTCTCATGATTATTTGGTGCCCACTTTGTCACTATGTCAAAGGGGGAGAAATTTTCTATTGTGGGAGATCTTAAAGAGAGAGAAGGTGAGTTGTATATTGCAATATATTATGTTTATTGACCTCAATGACAAAGGTGGAGATCATTAGAGAGTTTTTAGTGATGTCATAGTGATATCATGAAGGTGTCCTAATGAGTGGATTAAGTTATGTGATATCCTAAGTAACAATTACAAGGGGTGCAATGTGCTTGTACTAGTGTGCTTAAAGGAGGCTTGGTTGATCTTTAGTTTTGGCATGACTAGAGATGTTTAGGAATGAGTATGGTGATTAGATCATGTGAAAGAGGTCACTAATATGTTATCTATGCTTTGATATATTATTTACTTAAGTGGAATTCATCTGGTTATTAATAGTTTTCATCTAGATAGTTTTGGTCTAGTAGCAAAGAATCTGAGTAAGTAGTTTGCTAACATCATCATTGCCACATGGGACTGAGTCAAGGGGAGTTGGTCATATAGTTATGACCAAATTTGTGACTAATTTATATACACTAAATCTCAATTCATTCATCTAAGTTTAGTTAAAGATATGAGTGTGCAAAGTTGGCTTCTAAGACAAAATTCACTATTTTTCCATACTTAGCCAAATTTGCATGTGGCTAGAAAGAGCTGAGTAAGCATGTGGATGAGTTCAGTATTCACACATGTGGATATTTTATGATAAGATGATCATATGGGGTTTTTTTTTTAATGCCTAGTTTATTTTTTCTAAATTTTTGATCATGCACTAAAGTGCACCAAAAGCTATGGAGGAGCAAATTTGGTCTCCCAGATAAGCTTTTAGCATAGTTGGCTCTATGACAAAAGATTTTGAGAAGTCATTTTAATGGTGATATAACTCTGACATGAAAATGTTTTAGGAGAATATTGACATATGACTGTATTATCCTATATGATGATATTATATGGTCCAAATTTGAGATAATGTGAGTAAGCACATAAGAAGTTATTAAGGTGCAAAGTTGGCCTTCCAAGCATATTTCAGTGGTTCCTATGGTCATTTCTACACATGTTAAAGTTTGAGAAAGATCAATGGAACACATTTGATTTAAGAAGTTAAAAAGTAGAGAGATGAAGATAGGTTCATGATGTTTAAAATTTGAGAAAAGGTAAAGGATAAGGATCTAGTGGTAAGTGTGTGTTTGTGTAGATTGATCACATGGTGAGCATAGTGATCGACGAAGCGTGTGAATTCAACATTTAAGATTTCATGAGATGAGGTTAATGTGATTGAGGGTTAACATGTGAGAATTTGTGACTATGTGTTAAAGATTGAATATGATCAAAGGTGCATGTTTTAATCTAAACTGAAAAGACATGAGATGCAAGAATTATGTTTAAGGTTTAACTGTGACCGTTGTCGTTTGAATATTTGAATTTGTTAAGGGAAAAACTAGTGCCTAGTAATTTATACATATACTTAAATAGATTTTAAATTTATTATTATTGTGAAAATTAAAGTTGTATAGGACTATATGGTGCATCTAATGAACCTAATTTGAAGATTTAAAAGTGTATATAGATAAAGATATTAAGGTTTCAAGGTGACTTTGTGTTCATGCATGGACTCTAAGTAACCTAAGAAAACTATTCAATATTGTTTTGATATATCTTGATGAATTGGGTATTGGGGAGTATTGTAGAATCTACGAGGATGCTTTATGAATATTTTGGACGTATGATCAATCTATCTTGAGTATAAACAATTCTTAATATGTTGACTGTATGTTTGGTAATGGTGTTCCTATGTATAGGGTCTTTATTTGAGTTGATTGAGCATATATAGATGTGAGAAAAGGTGATTGTGATTAAATAAGGATGTCTTAAGGGACATAAGAAATGTACCTAAGTATTTTTAAGTGTTCATATGTTATTATTATGCTTATAGAAGTGTCAAAGAGATAAATGGGTCTCTATAATACCTAAAAGTGATTTAGATCTATTTGAAACTATGTTGTGCTTATGTGTGACCCATGTGAGATGCATTAAGCGTAAAGGCATGTATTTTAACTGATAATTATTAATGTGGAATTGATAATTCATGATATATGTATATATAGTGAAATTAATTATGATTATTTTTATACTTGGTGTGGAAGATTTGTGAGAGTTGTGAAGCAAAGGATAAGTAGTGTGCCTATTGGTTGAGTTAATGAGTAAAATAATTTGTTGACTATGTGTATGACCTATAGGTCATGTTCCTAATGTGAGGAAAGTGATATTTTAATTTGAGGATATATGAAGAGGTCTAAGTATACATATGAGGACTATTTCAGTGAAGAAGGAGAGATATTATGACATGCCTATGTGAGATGCTTATTTGTGTGTGTCAGAGAGAGAGAGAGAGAGAGAGAGAGAGAGAGAGAGAGAGAGAGAGAGAGAGAGAGAGAGAGAGAGAGAGAGAGAGAGAGAGAGAGAGAGAGAGTTTGTATAGGGGTCAAATAATCAAAGGTCTATTACCAGGTATTGAAGACATCAGTTCTAAAGTGGAAGTATTTTTTCAAGGAGGGTATAAAGGACTTGATATTCCTTAGGGGTAGTTGATCCTTGTGAAATATAGTTTCACTAAATACCTTTGGTCATAAGAACTTGATCAAGGTTGTAAGTTAGAATTACTTGACTGAACAGGTTGTTAGAAGGACTTGATCATCCTAGGGAAAGGTGTTCATTACGTATCTATTGTTTCACCAAAGGCCTTAGTTCAAAAGGACTTGACCAAGGTTCTTGATATGAAGGACTTGATAGTATCTTGTTTATGATCATCTTATAGGATAGTAGTCTATGTGTTTTTAGGCTTGAGAGTGGGTTTTATTTGCCAAGATGGTTTCCCATGTAAATCTTGTGTTGTGTATGTGATCTTGCATTTTGTTCATTTATCACTCCTATGATTCATTTATATGCCTCATGTATGATTATATTGAATGCTTAAGTATTTTCAATGGTTTGGAAATTGAATTAGAGTGTTTTCCACCACTAATTTACCCACCCCTTAGTTGATTGTACCTTTAATAGGACTATGCTTTAAAGTGATTTTATGACTTACCTCTCTAATATGTGAAATTTTTCAAACATCTTGATGATTAATTTTTGGCACAATTTTATATTAGTATTATCAAAAAGTTTTCATATGCTCAAATTACAAATATCAAACAAGGAAGTAATGAACCCATCAATGAATATGTCTTGAGATATAAGAGAATGCTAGTAAAAATGAACAATCCTATGGAAGATAAAGAGTTACAATACATATTTTAGAAAAAATTACTTATTCCTTTACATGAGCCCATTTTTTTCAGTAAGTTTTACTCTTTTTATGACTTATGCCATTTTGCACAAGAGTATTAAATGAATATTATCTCATTGAATAAGCTCAAGTATGTATTAAACACACTAGTTTCATATATATCTAGTGAAAAATGTACAACTAAACCAAGTTATAAGGTATAACCTCCTTAGCCTAAAAAGGAAAAAACCATCATGGTTAACATAGTCACATAGTAACATAGTTATCTTGTTTTATCTAACAAACTGAGGAGATAATTTGCATTTTTATCTTAGCCTCTTTCTTAATTACTCCTACAATTACTAGACTATCATCTTATATCTCTCCCTCTTCCTATAGTGGTTGATATAAATAGAACTCTACCCAAAGGATGCAATAAAATGTGTATTGTGACTATCACCAAGGCCTTGGACATTCTAAAAAAAAATTTACCTTGAATCATAAGATCCAGGACCTTACTCATGACCAAAACATTATATTTTATGATCCTCCAAATTATTTATGTTCACAACCTGGTATTCATCATAAGAATAAGATATTTAACAATCCTTTGTAACACAATTCTAATAAGGAACTAGAAGTCTAAATGGCATACAATGCACATCCTCCTCCATCATATTATGGGCACCCACTAGATGTAATTATTGGTAATTAAATGTGACATATACCTCTTATGGTTTAAGAACTTTCCATTCCATTTTATGACAGTGAAGTTAAGGATGATGACTTTGATTTTCATTCTCTATTAATCGTACCATACTTTAATAAACACCCAATGATAATGGTGCAAGAGAAAATGTTTGCACCATGACATTACTTACGCATTTAGGTTATACTCATCACAATTTTACACCCATCTACTAGATATGTCAAATATTTTTATGGGACCTCCCATAAGGTTCTTGGTGAGTTTGACCTACTTTCTAGGTCTATCCTACACAAGTGGTTACTAGTTTCTTAGTTATACCATTTATGGGTGTCTTTGACATGTTTTCAGGATGACCTTATATACATACTCTTTTAGTATAACCTATTATAATACATCATTATTTAAAGTACATTCATTCCTATTAGGTAATTACAATTTCCAATGTTCCATATGAGCATCCTCTTTAACAAGGTAAATTTATACCTAGGTAGTTAATTATCAAGCTGATTAAGTCTAATCCACAACCAAAGGGTAAGGAACATGCAATCACATTTACCAGGTAGTTGGTACTTGAGAGAAATTTACATCAGAAATAGGTGGTCAGTTTTATATAATCCTCATATTTCATACACCATATTAAGATATCTAGAACATCTAAATGTATTCCTACTATTTTTATTCCAAATAAACCATAGAGTACATAGATATTGGTTCCAAGAACCCATATTCATTTATTAGTACTTCACAACCTTAGAGTCATATTATACATACTTCAAGCATCATAATCCTATAGGGACATATATTTTACTTATACATACACCTTGAAAGTACCAATAGTTTATTACACTAGGTTCTGAGTGGGGAGATACCTATTGTCATCCTTTTAAAGAGATAATAGGATGATTTATCTCTTCAAATATTCCAAAAATACAAAAAAAATAAAAAACATGAAGAAATCCAAAAACATTTATGGCACCTACATGCTTTATTGGATCCTTGACATCTATGTGTTACTTCCATGTTGAGGGATAATATTTCATTTACTCCGACATACACATATATAGGCATACACAAATACATGATGCACTCCTATTTTGGGATGTTGGCATTTCCTTCTACTCATGTCATATGGACATTAATGGAATCCCCTCCTTCAAACTTGATCCACATTGGTTATATGATTGGATGATCACTCTACATATCATTTTTTAGCTTAAATATGAGCTTAACATGCCTTACCATGTTTATATCATTCACATGGTACTCGATATTCTATGCACTAGACATTTTTTATAACACATTTCATCTATGATCTATTAGGATATGTTTATTATGGTTTCTTGTTCTTTACTTTATACACTTCCTTGAGTGTTTTACCTTGATATTGTATTACTTGTTCATGTATTTTAATATGATGTATTTTATGCATCCCATGATCCTATGTTTGAATTATTAGATATTTTAATATGTCATTATTTATTGTATGAGAATTTTAATATGTCATTACCTTATTTGTGGACACTTGAACAAATCATTTCTATTTAATTTTGTAGAATTTGGACATGCCATTTTTTTGCGGCCTCCTTGGACAATTAATTTTGGACATTATTGTGAGTGCTTTTTTGTGTGTGCCTATTTCATTATTGATCTTATACTATTACTATAAAGACATTGACATGATATTTATCATGAATCATAGGCCTATATGTGATCACATTAGTTATATGTGCTTTGATGATTCATTTAGTTATACATGTTTGCTTTTTTGTGTTACATAATTACATTCATAGATTTTACAATTGTCTTACCCTTTTGAGGTGAGGTAATTTATAGGTATTATATTTCCCTCACCTTAAAGTGGGGGAATATTATTGAGTACATGTATGTTAATCATGTTCTCCACACTTTTCACAACTATTAGATTCAATGGGTGCATGTCATATTGACATGGCTTCCACACATTCATAATTTCCAAATTATGGTGGGGGCATGCTTGGGAAGTATGTTCTCCACATTCTTTCAGTAATAGGTACTTATATAAATTTATATAATTAATGGGGGTAGGTCATATGTTCATGGATTCCAGAAATTCATAGTGTCCATATTATAGTGCGGGCATGCTTTGAAAGCATGTTATCCACATTTATTGAGTATTTATTACTTATACAAGTTTACATATTTAGTGGGGGCATGACATATGGACATGGCTTCTACATATTCAAAAAAAATTATGCATGTGGGGTATTATTTAGAATCATGTTATACAAATTAATTTATTATGGTACTTATATAAATTCATAGACTCCATTAGGGCATGCTTTGGAAGCATGTTTTGCATAACTACCTAGTATTCAACCTCTAGTTTATAGTGGGGGCATTTTTTGGAAGCATTACCTCCACATTGGTACCTATATCAGTTTAATATTTCTCCAAATATAATGGGTCATGATTTGGAATCATGTCCTCCATAATTACATAGATATCTTAATTGGCCAAAGCACACAATTATATGCTTTAGATTCAAAGTTGTGGGAGAATTTTATACATTGGTACCATTGTTATACATAGTTTCAACATAAGACACATCTAAGGTGCATATTCTATGAAACATGTGCCTAATATTAACAATTCCAAAAACATTTCATGTAATGACCCCATGGAATCTTACAAACTTTATCAAACCAATCTATTGTAGTAATTAGTTCACATTTTTGTATGGTTGAGGTGATTACATCAATCAATCTTGTGAAATTTTTATGATATATCTAATTGTATCATCAAAACTCTCTAGGTTATAAGTATCATTGGGTTGTAAATTTGAGCTAATCATAATCATGAAGTGGTATCTCACTTTTGTTCCAAATTTGGGGGCATGTGCCTTGCAATATCTCTCTGTATATATCTCCTTGGATATATGCACTTAAAAAAAATTATCTATGTTTATCCTAATCTCAATTTCATAGCCTTACAGTGATAAATATTTTGCTAAAAAACATTAGAGTAGCTAAGGAAGTTACATCAACACATAGGTGTACTCTTAAACCTTGCTCTTTCAATTTTAATCTATTCTACTACTTTTAACCCATATTATATGCATTGATGTTACATTGTAACATTATTTTTGTCTTAGGTTAATCACTAGGAAAAGACTCAAATTAAACTCCAATAAATAACTCAAATTAAACTCAATCAAGTACAAGGTGTGCATACATGCCCATGTAATTATTACTTACATTTAAATAAGAAATTATAATATTTTGTGATTATGTATCACCTTCATATTATACACTTGACAAACATAGACCTTGGCTATTCTTATTAGTTATACAAATGCCTTACTTTCATAAACCTTACATATTATCTATCTTGTACCCCTTGTCATATCTCTTAGTCTAAATAAACTTATATTGATGACACAAACATTCTATCTTGCCAATAATTATAAAAAAATTCTTATCTTACACTTTGGAAGTTTTGAGCCTATACCTTTTTACTACTCCTTGTACGCTAGCATCTAGGATAGATGATAACATTGACATTATTTTTCTACTTTGATGTAAGTTTCTAGTACCCTAAATTCTTCCAATTTATGAAAAAAATGTATTACAATGGTTGAACTAAGTGATTTAATGCAATTTATCTCCCAATAAGATTAGTATAAATATAATATCAACCCTCATTAATTCCACACCTAGAAATCAAACTAAATATAACACTCAACAATCACTCAAGTTATCAAAATCTTTCCTATTATGCCCTATTTTGATATAAGTCAAGGAAAAACCAAAATTCTAGGTATAAAGTACTAAAGTAGCAATGATAAGATCTTATTTTACAAGTTACAACTTAGGTCACTATTGTACTTGATTTACACTCATTACATGATTCACACATAAGCCAACAAGTAGGGGAGAACTACATGATTCTAAATCCATATTCTAGAGTATTGTCTATGTAGGTAGTGCCCTTTGATAGTGGATTAATTGTGAGTCAGCTCAACACCATGTGCCCACTAACCCATTTTTTTCTAATGTCACATTAAAGATGGAAATCTATATTTTTACCATTTTACCAAGACTGACAGTCTATGACCTAGATTTGAATGCACTATAGTCAAGGTGAAGCCAAATACAAAAGAATAAAATTGGTCACATCCTATTCAATTGATATTTCATAGAGGATGATTGCATTGAAATTTAATAATAGTATTGTTGTAACCCTTTAGGGCTAACACAACTATCCATAGAGCCATAAGTACTAGATCTAGAATATGATAATTATTTTCTTCCACTAAAATATCCCAAACTTGTATATTGATGTATTTATTCATCCTATATGGGATTAATCATTCCTTAGATATTGATGGAAATACCCTTTCAATCAAAAACCATAGTGATTATAATCTTGAATCGAATACCATGATTATGCTTCTATAATTCACCTAAGGAATAATCTACATAATGATGGGAAGAAAGAGAACATAGTGAATTAATTACACTACATACTTTAGTCATGGTTTTATGTCTATTTTAGAGGATGGTCTCCTTTACATCATAGACTTTGTTTTTTCCTCCACTCCACCATTCTAAAACTTTTCCAAATTATCTTTCTTGGCTTCAAACTCAATTTACAACCCTTGAATCATTCCCATGGGACACTCTTCTTGTAGTATCAATCAATATTGTAGATCTTGTATCTCATCCTCCATAAGCTATAGTCTTTTCTTGGAGAGTTTTTATTATGAATATATCACTTTATGATTTCAAGCTCCTTAAGCCTTTATCTTTCAGAGCTTCTCCCATGGTTATAATTTTTCAACCAAGAAATATCCACTTTTAAATTATAAATTAAACAAATGGAATAATACTAACATAAAGTGT
>JARHVA010007868.1:212500-280000 GCA_037957365.1 Torreya grandis
CATGTTTCATAAAATAAAAAGTGGTGTAGATAGGTTTGTCCATATCAAAATATATTCATTTATTTTGGTAGATAGGTTTGTCCATATCAAAATATAATTGACCAATAGAAATTTATGGATAGTTAATTTAAAACTTAGAGTACATTTTTGTTTGGGTTATATCCAATAATATTTTGGATGTGGTTCATGGTTATAATAACCAATTATTATTTTCATGACATGGCTTATTCTAGGTGTAACCATTAACTTTATATAATTTTGAAAGTAAATATTTAAGATTATTAGATATAGCCTTATTTTCCATGGGACTCTACCAATGGACAACTTGAAATCATTATTTTTAGTATCATCAAGTTTTTTTAATCTTTGAATTGGTTTCATTAGTGTATTTATGTTTATTTTAAGTGTTCTAATTTTTCACTTAATAAAGTGTTTTCCACCTATTTGAGAACTTACTATAAAATTTTTAATTATGTGTTTGGTAACATTACTCTGTTTGATGATTTTTTCACACATATAGTATGGTATGCAATATGTAAATTTTCAACAACTATCTTGTTTTGACCATCAATATTAGATGTTGTTTGTCCTAGGATGTTCAGTTTAGGTATCATCTTAATAAATTTCATTAATAAAAAAGCAATTTACATCTTCAAGTATAATTTAAATTTTCATACTATTTAGCCCAAATTATTGTATTTTTTCTTCCTTAATGGAGGTTATACATTTTATTCAAAATTGGTTTCAAAATATTTGTATAAAATTCAAATAATTTCATGGGTCTTCAATGCAAAATCCTATAAGGTGTATTTAATCATAAAGTTTGTTGATTTGGTGTTTCAATATTATTATGATCATTATTAATTTCTTCATTTGGTGTTCCTGTATAACTTAATTCATTATTACTTCTAATATTTAGTGTCTTCATGAAATTTTCTTCATTATTACTTTCACCATTCAATGTTTCTATGTATTTTTATTCAATTTTTTGGGTAAATCATCATGCATACTATCATCATCATCAGAAAAAATATAAAATCTACATAATTTAAATGTGGACTTAGAATATACTTTGGTATGACATTAGAATTGAATTTTGGATTTTTATGTAAACATTAATCATAATCATCTATAGAATTATATTTATTAGGGATAATATATGTACCTTTTCTTGCACAAAGTCTTCATATTCATTCCCTTTGTTTTTATTTCAAAAAATTTAATTGCCATGGTGTTTTCTCATTTCAATTTTTTCGTAACTAAAAGAAAAATTATCTACCATGATTATAAAAAATTTACATCTTTTGAGGGTGGGGATAATTATAAAACTATTAAAAAAAACTATAAACACTATGTAGAGTGTGGAATGACATAGAATAAAGCTATGGAAACAAAATTATCAATATGAAAAAATAATGATGTTGAAGCTTGCACTATATTTTTATTAAAATCAAAATGAATGTGACATAACACGTACAGGTTCGTTAATGCATTTTAAAATTCTTACCCCTTCTTGCTACACTTCTATGAAATAATGGATCCATCACATATTATAGTTGAAATTATGATAGAAAGTCCCTCAATGTGGCATAAAGCACATTACTAATTACACCAATTCACCAATTTGTGTAAATATATGATAAAATTATGACCGGTTAATCCAAAAATCACATACTATATAGTTAAGGTTCTATTCATGTGGCTCAATTGGGCCTAAATAATGTCACTAACTACACCAATTTACTAATTGGGTTAGTCTATTGTGGAATCCAAGATAACTTAACCTAAAACCACATCACATATAGGAAAATTAGATTCATAGGGATCAATGTGGCTTAAATCACATCACTAATTTCTCTGATTGATGCTCATAGAATAGCTAACCAAAATATCCATAGACATAACACTTAGAAATTGGATGAAAATAATATCCTTTGTTAATTCTCATGGAATGATAAAATATTACATAACAATTTATAAATAAATATCAAATCAAAATTGAAGTTTAAATTAATAACTAAAAAATATAATTAAATTAAAATCTACCTAAAGCTAACTAACCCACATAATTTTTAGAAAATTGATATATATAGTATCTTCAATTTTATAACAATTTTCAATGGTTATTTTTAGTAAGTTTTTTATGGAAGCTCAAATGGGCCTATAAATAAACACATATATTTTAAACACTAAAATTAACATAATATATTAAATTCATCCTAATTTCGTGTTCTTCTACAAAAATATCTTATTTCTAAAAATGGAAAAATATCAAAAAAATATATTAAAATACATTTTTTAACCCTCAAATGGTAACATATGGCCTTTAAAAAGTTATAAAAATATTCATAACTACATAGTACATGCAATGGATGAATTAAAAAATTTGATACAATCATTTTGGCACAAAATAGTTCTCAAACAGAGTTATGGGTCAAAAGTTATGGCCTACATAAGTTCAGTCTCCACATCATTCTCTTCTAGTTGAAAATAACTCAATGCTAGTGAGTTTCCTTTATTCAAACCTTGTGATTTATTCTTGTCAATATTTTTCAGCTCTAATTCTAAAATCTTGATGTTGTCTTCGTATTATAGTCCTTCCCACTATACCAAATACCTATTATAATTTTTTTGCCTTGTGTACATTGTCTTCATATCTATAGCCTATATTATCTTTTCTTTCTTCTTCTCTGGTATACGTTACTTGTATACCTTACATTCACCATATTCTCCATATATATATTTAAATATACCTTACATTCACCATTTTATCTATAGAAATAATATAAATATAAAACATTAAATACTAAAAATATATCAAAATTTTGTGGGAAAATCATCTCATAGGCATTGTCAATGATTTTACTCACAATTTTACATGGACCAATTTTATTGTACTTGAAATTATTGTATGTGCCTTTTATAAATATTTAGTTCCTCAAGTAAACTATCACTAAATCTCCTTATTCAAATACCTTTGACTTTTTTCATACAACTGTTGCTAATTTATACTTCTCATTACTTTCCTATAGCTTTATTCTCACTTTTTCTTAAAACCAATGTATATGCTCTCTAAATGCTTTTCCATCATCAATAACATGTTCTACAATTAGTAAGTATACCAAATTAAAATAACCCTTATGATTTTTCCCATAATAAATATGAAATGGTGATTTCCTTAATGATCTATTCATTAAACTATTATATACAATCTTAGCCTATGGTAAGGCCAAGTCCCATTTCTTGGGAGTCTCTCCAACTATGCATATCAATAAATTTCTCATGATTGTGATTAAAAATTTTATTTCTCCATTTTTTTGGGTGGTATGCAATACTATATTGTAGCTTAGTTCCCAAATTCATACATAAAGTCCTCCAAAAATGACTTGAAAATTTTATGTCCCTATCTGATCAAATGATTTTTTAGAATACCATGCAATCTCACAACATCCTTGAAAAATTGTTCTGAAACTCTAGTGGCATAATTAGTTTTCTTACATGTAATAAAATGAACTGTTTACCCATTTTTTCCCCCTTGGCACAATTTCGGTCAAATTCTCCCTTGCTTTGTAAGACCAATCAATTTCGGGTTGCTCAGTGCATCTTCAGGTTCATGCTCAGTTCATGCCAGTGGTTCTCTACTTGGTTCAACACGATTGGTTCAGTCTTTTTGTTTTGAATGGTTGGTCTATCAGCTTTTGTTTTGTCTTCTTCGAAGTCCATTGGCCTTGTCTAGCTCAGTTCAGCGTTTCAATCCATCGGCCTAGTTCATTGGTTCGATGCCTAGTTCATTGGACAATCTTCAAGTTAATGACCGATCGAAGGGCCAGCACATTGAAAAGGAATTTGGGCATGGATTAAAACAAAAGGTAGGCTTCTTAACCAAGGCAAAGGGTCAGGCACACAAAAAATACTAAGGCAGGCAAGCGTTTCATTTTAAAGCCTACGGCTAAACACAAAGCCCGCGGCTAAAACAAAGCCCGGGGAAAGTAAAGTGGAACATTTCCGTGGACTTTTGTCTGCGGGTTATACAAAATAGGAATTTTCATAGACAAATTGCCCATGGGAAATTCTCATAGAAAATTTGTCTACATAAATTTGAACGGAGAGCCAAGCCAGTAAAGTCCGTGGAAAAAAAACATGGGTAAAACATAAAGCCCACGGGAGCCATTCAAAGCCTGACAAAACATTAAAAATCCTGGGGAGCATTTAAAGAGCAAGCCACAGAAGCTAATGTGGACCCAACTGCCTCCTGGCCTAATGATGAAGATCCAAGGGACCGTCTGCAGACCATTTAAAGGGACCCATCCATAACAAAGACATAGGCAGGCACGAAGAGATATACAAGAACAAGTCACAACATGGAAAAGGAAAGTGGCCAGGAGCCAGCAACGCAAGTAAGTAGCCCATCAAATTTAGGCCATGGGAATTAGTCGTTAGTATAAAATAGCAGAAAATCTAAAAAATAAATGAAGCTGACTGTGCAATAAAATAGAAAATAGATAGTCTGATGAATGAGTTGGATCCGAAATCTCGACGCAGAATAAGACATGACCAAAATTAGAAACTTTCATTCAAACGCTGAATCTATTTTTGAATAAACAATCTAAGTTTTAGTTAACTAATTATTTTAGAACTTGTTTGTCTTCATTCTGAGCATGCATTCGAAGGACTAAATCCAGCTTCAACAGGGGTTGACTAGTTCATAATAGGTAGTTGACTAGTCCATTTTTGGAATTGAATAATTAATCAAGCACCACATCCAAATTAGAATATTTCCGTGCGAAGAAGAGCTGGATGGTTCATGACAAGCATGAGTGCGCTTCAAACAAAGAAAATTCATGCAAAGAGATAGAAAGTATATTTTATTGAGTTAAACCAAAGTGAATTTTTTCTCTTAAAGATTATACGGCTATCTTTGGCCTATTGTAAATTGCTATATAATGGCTTTCAGCCTTGTTTAAAAAAAAATCCAATCTCTCTTGGTTAGACTAGACTCTACCATTAAGATTTGTGTAACCTTTTCGATCTATAAGAAAGAGTGTACTTTCAGATTTCAAGCTTGGCATAGTGTATATTTTTCAGCAATTTGCATAAGTGGAAGAGTTTTCTCCCTTCCCAAATTCTGTTCGTACCTAGTTGTTGTATTGTCCTTGTGCAACTCATGCTAAAGTGTTCATTGTCTTTTGCTGAGATTGTAAGTGGATGTAGGCGGCTGTAAAGTGTCTTTTATCAGACCTCTCTCCACCATTTTGCCTCAGGTTTTAGTAATTAAACCGAACCTCTGCATGAAATACTTATGCACAAGTGATTAATTTGAAGTCCTAGGTCTTCCTTCTCTGTTGTTTGCTAAGTGTTCAAGGTTCTGAGCTGAGTAGGATCATAGTTATGGTGTATCACCCCCTTTTAGGTAGGATTTCCCTTTAAGTTTCTCCTTCTCCCTTTTCCATGGTAGTCCACAACGTAGAGTAGGAATCCTAATTGATACATCATATAGGAACCAGCCTTCTCTGGAGGTTCTCCTCACTATTGAGGCACCCACCCTCATGAGGAGATCCCATTGTTTCAGCTGGATAGAGGACTGGCCGTTTCTCGCACATCCTCGAATCAGGGCGTAGCTCTAATTTGACAACAGTTTTTGGCACGCCCGGTGGGACCACAAGAAAGAGTCACTAAAAATCCTCACAGTAAAGGAAGATATTTATTTGCAGAAAGGTAGAAGAGTTAATAGCATCATTCAGACAATCAGTTCATGCCAAAAGTTACTATAAGATCAACAAGTAAAGGTATTCCTTTTGAATTTTTGACTTTTAAAGTAGCAAGATCTAGAAGGACAAGACCATATCCTCTAAGGAGAGAATATTTAACTCCCCCACACCCTATTGTGCTCAACACTGAAATTCCAATCATGTAGATGGCCAATAGGAATCAGGTATTTACTCCATTTAATGGAGGAAGCGAATTAAATTTAGCACAGCTAAATGATATCCCTATATCTGCCCTCAAAAGTATTCCATACTTCTCAGGGGAAGATCAAACAACCCCTGTTGAGCATATATAGGATATTGCTAATCTTTGTTCAGTTCATAACGTAACTGAAGATAATGTCGCCATCAGATTATTAGTTGCTTCCTTCAAAGGAAAAGCATTACAATGGTATAGGACCCTCCCACTTAGATCTATCTCTACTTGGGATGAATTAGGCACCGCTTTGGTCAAACAGTTTGAGAACAAGTCTGACTACCTATCTTTGGTTGAGCAATTAACATCCATACAGAGACCTCCTCATGAGTTCATGTTTGATTTCAATCTCAGATTCCAAAAGACATGGCACAGGATACCGGTCCTAATTAGACCATCACTAGAGTATGCTTTTTTATATTTTTTGAAAGCTCTAAATTCTTATATCAGTGTGATGATACAGTCAATGGGTGGCACTACCTTGCCAGATGCCTATGATGTGGCAATAAGAGCAAAGAATAGTTTAATTCAGGCAAGAAAGCTTGCTCCAAGACTGCCAATGCCCATATTTTCATAGATAGGTTCAGCATCAGCTCTTCATGTTCCTCAATTTCCATCCTTAGCTCCAATACCATCACCTCAGTGTCTAATTGCATCCTCTACTAGTCAGTCTAGTGAGATAGGAGAGCTAAAAACACTATTACAATCTTTTAGAAATTAAATAGTACAGCTTAAGAGGCAACAATTCCAATCAAATAGGCCTTATCAACAACAAAATCGGAATAGCTATCAACCTTTCAAGGATCAAAGATCTCCTTATTAGGGTTTCATAGAGAACCGACTACCCTATCAAACACAAGGGGCTATAACTCCAACAAAGCCATATGCCACTATTAATCCAAGTGCTCCTTCTACTTCAAAGGCCATCATTCCAAATTCGTCTCAGAATAATTTAGTGCAGGATTCAGGTTGGCAGCCTTCAAATCCAAATAATTTTAAAAATTAGGATTTAACTCAAACAAACAGTGCCATGCCACAGATGACACAAGAGGAGTTCTGTTTTCAAGAGAGCCAATATCAAGATACGGGCCTAGCATCACAAGGAACGATCCAAGGGCATCATGATGCTGTTAACATAAATTGGCAGGTAGAGGATCACATTGCTTTTCCTCAAGATATTAGGACTAACACTTTAAATGATCAGGTTGCAGCTCTAACTCACCAAGGAAATTAAAGAAGAGCTTTTGAAGAAGCTCCAGCAGTGGCAAGTACGTCGAATGCTTCTAGTACTATTGCTCAAGGGGAAAAAGGACAGCTTGCTGCACCCACAGTCATAGAAAATTAGAATACAGAGGTTGGCAAAGTACATCAAATACCTCTTGTTCGTGAGCAGCAAGTGACACAAAGGGTTCAATCAAAGGTAAGTCCTTCCCAGTTCAACATTGTAGACTAGATGAAAAGATCTAACATCAATATTAGCATGTGGGATACTCTACCAATTCCAGAGCAAAAGGACAGCCTTGTTCAAGAACTCTCTGTTCTTGAATTGTCTCCAAAATTAGTAGACAAAGGAGGTACTATTCAAACAAACTCAGATTTGCCAACTAAGCAGTAGGTACAGCAAGGAGATAATATACCAAAGGCAAAAAAGGCTGAGGTAAAAGTAAAAATGACTCCCCCTTTTATCTTTCCTTGATAATAGGAGACACCTTAGTTCATAATTGCATGGTGGATAGTTGAGCCAGCAGTACCGTCATGCCTAAACAAATTACAGATAAGCTCAGCCTTGTCTATGAGCCAAATACTAAAAGAGTACTACAATTGGATGGTTCACTGGCAAAGACGATAGGGATTATTAAAGGTTTGAAACTAACACTACATGCCTATCCTAATGTTACTATTCAGCAGGACATTGTAGTAGTAGATCTACCCCCTTACTTCGCCATGTGCCTTTCAAGAGATTTCACCTCAAAGATTGGGGGATACCTATCAGTGGATTGGACATACCTACTGTTCAGAACTAGATATGGCACAAAGGTAACCATTCATTCAAAACCTATTGGACATTTTCACATGGAACCTTATATGCCAAGTGTGGTCAATTCTAACTGTATTATTTCAAATGAAGTAGTACAAACTAGTGAGGTAGAAAAGGACTCACTTTTGGATGGAGTTCTAGACTTATTTCTTGATGAGTGGGCCTCTACTTTGCATGAGTATGATCTATACAAAATGATTGAAGAAGAAGATCTTGGTGTATATTGTATTCATGAGAATAATGCGCAAATCCCAGCCATGGTCAAAGAAGGCGAGTCTAGTGAAGGCTTGTGGCAGCTGTACTTCAATGGATCAGGAAATAAGCATAGGACAGGAGCTAGAATAATTTTAATTTCTCCTACAAAACAAAGGTATTTCTCATCCATTAAATTTTAGTTTGGCTGTTCAAATAATGTTGTTGAATATGAAGCACTAGTCCATGGTTTGCAATGGGCTAGGAAGATGAAAGCAAGCTGTCTACAAGTGTTTGGGGATAGTGAGTTGGTGGTTTATTATGTAAGGGGCTTAAATATATGCAAGAACATGCTACTTAAATCTTATAGACATAGGGTATGGGATTTACTTGAATATTTCCAGGCTTTTAATATTTAGGCCATCCCAAGAGACAAAAACAAACACGCTGATAGGTTGGCTGCTGTTGGGGCACAATTTGACATTCTAGCTGATGTTAAAAGTGATGTTCATCAGTCATATATAAGGATAGCCATAAGGCTTTCCATCCCAGATAACCAAGAAAATTGGTAGGTATTCGAGAGTGACGATCAAATTGTTAGATTTTTGTAGGAAGAAGCTGAGTTTTCTCCAAAAAATTAGGGAATATGCTTGCAGCAGTATGGTGACCTGATTGTACAGCTGAAAACCAATAAACTAACCAAGGGGTTGGTTACCCTTGAAAACATTTTCAGTGAAGACGATGAGCTAAGGAAAGAAAAACCAGCTTTGTCTACAAAAGAGGAGCACTACGCCAATGTGGAGATTGTAGCTGGTAAGATGTTGAAATTGGGCAAGGTATGCACCCCACTACATCAGAAAGCTTTCATTTAATTATGCCAAAATTTTACTGACATATTCACATGGCAATATAGCGATCTCAAAGGGTTTGATCCAAGCTTGGCTCAACACACTATTGAGCTAGAAGATGGAAGTAAGCCAGTACGACAAAGACAAAGGCCAATTAATCCAAAACATGAGCCTTTAATGAAGGCTGAGCTTCATAAGCTTATAGAGTCTACTATTATATTTTCAATCAAGCACTCAATTTGGGTGGCAAACCTTGTTCCAGTACGGAAAAAGAAAGGTGAGATTCAGTTATGTGTTGATTTTCATGACTTAAACAGGGCCTCGCTTAAAGACCACTATCCATTGCCATCAATGGAGCAAATATTATAGCTTGTTTCACGTTCAGAGAGGATTTTCTTGCTAGATGGGTACAGTGGCTATAATCAGATTTTGGTCAAAGAAAAAGACCAATTCAAGACAGCTTTCACAACTAAGTGGGGAATGTTTGCGTACAGAAAAATGCCATTTGGTTTGTCCAATGCTAGGGCAACCTTTTAGAGAGCCATGGATATGGCCTTCCAAGGCATTCTTAACAAATTCATGCTTGTCTATTTAGATGATATCACAATATTCTCAAAGGACGTAGAAGATCATGTGGTGCACCTCCAACATGTTTTCGAAAGGTGTAGATAGTTTGGGATATCTCTAAATCCCAAAAAGTGTGTATTTTCAATTCATCAATGTAAGCTGCTTGGACATGTGGTTTCTAAGCATGGTTTAAATATAGATTCTGAGAGGATTCAATCTATTATGGCACTCTCCTTGCCTAAAAGCAAGAAGGATTTGCAAAACTTCTTTGGAAATATCAATTTCATAAGGAGATATATTTCAGATTTTGCTACTATAGCTAGGCCACTTACAGCCATGTTAAAGAAAAATCAGAGCTTCAACTGGTCTAAGGAAGGAATAACAGGATTTGAAGATGTTAAGAAAGCCATAGCAAGTGCCCCCATGCTCTTGAATCTAGATTTCAAGAAAGACTTCATTTTGTATACGTATGCTAACATGGACACCATTTCAGGTATTCTTATGCAGCAGAACCATGAAAACTTGGAGCAGCCGATAGCCTTCTACAGCCAAGGCCTGTAGGAGAATGAGACAAGGTACTCTTTTGTTAAAAAACACATTCTTTCAATCATAAGATCTCTGAATAAATTTAGGCACTTACTATCTAAAAATAAGATATTTCTAATGGTTGCTCTTCCAAGCATCAAGGAATTCCTTCTGAACAGGGACACGAATGAGAAAAGGGCTGGTTGGATAACCAAAGTGATGGAATATGATATAAAAATTAAGATCACAAAACTGGTTAGGGGCAAAGGGCTTTGTGAGCATCTAGCTCAGGACTTGCAAGAAACCAATGAAGCCGTTCTAGTATCAAATGATGTAGAAGTCGCTATTGTACAAGAATCACCTTCCAGCTAGTTCTATGATCTAATAAATTATCTATAGGAAACTCATTACCCTTCCCTCCTAAGTGCCTCAAGAAGAAGGCATTTCAGACTGCAATCAATTCCATTTTTGCTTGTTGACAGTGTCTTGTTCAAGAAAGATATCAACGTAATGTTACTAAGGTGTGTAGAGCCAGGCCATACTCAAAGGTTGCTGGAAGAGTTCCATGATGGATTTGGTGGAGGACACTTTTTGGCTAGAACTATAACACTTAAGATCATGAGAGGTGGGTACTTTTGGCCTACTTTATTTGGTGATTGCCATGCATGGGTAAGGAAGTGCAAACAATGCGCTATGTTTGTGGGAAAGATTAAACTGGTAGCCCTGCCCCTACAGCCAATTACAGTGGATCAGCCATTCATTTAGTGGGGATTAGACTTTATTGGTCTCATCAATCCTCCTTCCAGTTTAGGGCATAAATGGATTTTAACAGCTACAGACTACTTCACACGTTGGATAGAAGCAGTTGCATTAAAGGAGGCAAACAAAACTAGCGTCCTTGATTTCTATGAAAGTTTGGTCACTAGGTTTGGAGTCCCTTCAATGATTATCTCTGACAATGTAATGGATTTTGTGGGATCTAGGATCAACCAATGGGCAGTCCAACATGGAATCTATCTCAGTACCTCATCAAATTACTATCCACAAGGAAATGGCCTTGTTGAGTCTAAAAATAAAAACCTATTGAGGATCATATGAAGGACAATTGAAGACAATCAGAGATCTTGGCACCTCAAGCTGAAGTTAACACTATGGGCTGATAGGATTACCTACAAAAGGTTGATAGCTAACTCTCCCTATATGCTGGTCTATGGTAGAGAAGCAAGGTTACCAATCTCTCTTGAGTTTCCCACCTTAGAATTAATGCATCAACTTGAACTGTTAGATAATAAGCCTATGGAGTTCAGGTATGCAAAACTTATGGAGCTGGAAGAGACAAGGAATCAAGCCATGCTAGCCATGGAAAGTCATCAGGCACAGGTAAAAATGACATTTGACAAAGGAGCTTCCTCACGAAGCTTCAATGAAGGAGATTTGGTCCTTAAGTGGGATGAGGACCAGGGCAAACCATGAAGGCACACCAAGTTTGATTCACTTTGGAGTGGCCCATACACAATCTCTAGCTGCAAATCCCACAATGCCTTCCAACTTGCAATGATGGATGGTGAAGAGCTTCCAATCCTAGTCAATGGGATACATCTAAAACATTGCTATTAAAGAGAAAAGTCCCATGTACATATTTAATTATTTTTTACTTCCCTCTAAGTACTGTAAAAGCACAGTAGTTTGCTTCAGTTTTGTTCAATAGGTGTTTGTTTGCACATTTGCTTTTAGTTAGTTTTTCATTTTCATGTGTTTTCCTTCTTATTTTTAAGGAAGAGGTTATTACAACAATGATCAAAGCAGATTTTCAATCAGAGATCAGATTCACCATCTGGGAATTCAAATAGCGTTTCTACATGCCCTGGGTTCTCAAGCATAGCAGGCATACTTCCCCTGTGAGTCACGACTCTGTTGACCCATTTTTGACCCCTTGGCAAAATTTTAGTCAACTTCTCCCTTGCTTTGTAAGACATGTCAATTTCACGTTGCTCAGTTCATACTCAGTGCATCTTCAGGTTCATGTTCAGTTCATGCCAGTGGTTCTCTACTTGGTTCAACACGATTTGTTCAGTCTTTTTGTTTTGAATGGTTGGTCTATCGGCTTTTGTTTTGTCTTCTTCGAAGTCCGTTGGCCTCATCCAGCGCAGTTCAACATTTTAATCTATCGGCCTAGTTCATTGGACAGTCTGCAAGTCAATGACCGACCGAAGGCCCAGCACATTGAAAAGGAATCAGGGCATGGCTTAAAAAAAAAGTAGGCTTATTAACCAAGGCAAAGGGTTAGGCGCACAAAAAATACTAAGGCAGGCAGGCGTTTCATTTTAAAGCCTACGGCTAAACACAAAGCCCGCGGCCGAAACAAAGCTTGGGGAAAGTAAAGTGGAACATTTCCGTAGACTTTCATCCACGAGTTATACACAATAGGAATTTCCATGGACAAATTGCCCATGCGAAATTCCCGTGGACAATTTGTCCACAGAAATTCGAATGGAGAGCCAAGCCAGTAAAGTCCGTGGAAAAAAAAAAACCCGGGTAAAACATAAAGCCCGCGGGAGCCATTCAAAGCCCGACAAAACATTAAAAAGCCTGGGGAGTAGTTAAAGAGCAAGCTACAGAAGCTAACGTGGACCCAACTGCCACCTGGCCTGATGACGAAGACCCAAGGGACCATCTGCAGACCATTTAAAGGGACCCGTCCATAACAAAGACATAGGCAGGTGCAAAGAGATATATAAGAACAGGTCGCGACATGGAAAAGGAAAGCGGCCAAGAGCCAGCAATGCAACTAAGTAGGCCGTCAAATTTAGGCCGCGGTAATTAGATGTTGGTAGAAAATAGCAGAAAATCCAAAAAATAAATGAAGTCGACTATCTAATAAAATAGAAAATAGATAGTCTGATGAATGAGTTGGATACGAAATCCCGACGCAGAATAAGACACGACCAGAATTAGAAACTTTCATGCAAACGCTGAATCTATTTTTGAATAAACAGTCTATGTTTCAGTTAACTGATTATTTTAGAACTTGTTTGTCTTTATTCAGAGCATGCATTTGAAGGACTAAATCCAGCTTCAACAGGGGTTGACTAGTTCATAACAGGTAGTTGACTAGTCCATTTTTGGAATTGAATAATTAATCAAGCACCACATCCAAATTAGAATATTTCCATGTGAAGAAGAGGTGGATGATTCATGACAAGCATGAGTGTGCTTCAAATAAAGAGAATTCATGTAAAGAGACGGAAAGTATATTTTATTGAGTTAAACCAAAGTGAATTTTTTCTCTTAAAGATTATACGGCTATCTTTGGCCTATTGTAAATTGCTATATAATGGCTTTCAGCCTTGTTTAAAAAAAAAATCCAATCTCTCTTGGTTAGACCAGACTCTGCCATTAAGAGTTGTGTAACCTTTTTGATCAATAAGCAGGAGTGTACTTTCAAATTTCAAGCTTGGCATAGTGTATATTTTTCAGCAATTTGCATAAGTGGTAGAGTTTTCTCCCTTCCCAAATTATGTTCGTACCTAGTTGCTGTATTGTCCTTGTGCAGGTCATGTTAAAGTGATCTTCATTGTCTTTTGCTGAGACTGTAAGTGGATGTAGGTCGCTGTAAACTGTCTTTTATCAGACCTCTCTCCACCATTTTCCTTCAGGTTTTAGTAATTGAACCGAACATCTGCATGAAATACTTATGCACAAGTGATTAATTTGAAGTTCCAAGTCTTCCTTCTCTATTGTTCGCTAAGTGTTCAAGGTTCCGAGCTGAGTAGGATGATAGTTCTGGTGTATCAGGATTTCCCTTTAAGTTTCTCCTTCTCCCTATTCCATGGTAGTCTGCAGCATAGAGTAGGAATCCTAATTGATACATCATATAGGAACCAGCCTTCTCTGGAGGTTCTCCTCACTGTTGAGGCACCCACCCTCATGACGAGATCCCATTGTTTCAGCTGGATAGAGGACTGGCCATTTCTCGCACATCCTCGAATCAGGGCGTAGCTCTAAGTTGACAACAGTTTTTGGCATGCCTGGTGGGACCACAAGAAAGAGTCACTAAAAATCCTCACAACAAAATAAGATATTTATTTACAGAAAGGTAGAAGAGTTAATAGCATCATTCAGACAATCAGTTCATGCCAAAAGTTACTACAAGATCAACAAGTAAAGGTATTCCTTTTGAATTTTTTACTTTTAAAGTAGCAAGATCTAGAAGGACAAGACCATATCCTCTAAGGAGAGAATATTTAGCTCCCCCTCACCCTATTGTGCTCAACACTGAAATTCCCATCATGCAGATGGCCAATATGAATCAGGTATTTACTCCATTTAATGGAGGAAGCCCATTAAATTTAGCACAGCTAAATGATATTCCTATATCTGCCCTCAAAAGCATTCCATACTTCTCAGGGGAAGATCAAACAACCCCTGTTGACCATATACATAATATTGCTAATCTTTGTTCAGTTCATAACGTAACTGAAGATAATGTCACCATCAGATTATTAGTTGCTTCCTTCAAAGGAAAAGCATTACAATGGTATAGGACCCTCCCACTTAGATCTATCTCTACTTAGGATGAATTAGGCACCGCTTTGGTTAAACAGTTTGACGACAAGTCTGACTACCTATCTTTGGTTGAGCAATTAACATCCATACAGAGAGCTCCTCATGAGTTCATGTCTGATTTCAATCTCAGATTCCAAAAGACATGGCACAAGATACCGGTCCTAATTAGACCATCACCAGAGCATGCTTTTTTTATATTTTTTGAAAGCTCTAAATTTTGATATCAGTGTGATGATACAGTCAATGGGTGGCACTACCTTGCCAGATGCCTATGACATGGCAATAAGAGCAAAGAATAGTCTGATTCAGGCAAGAAAGCTTGCTCCAAGACTGCCAATGCCCATATTTTCATAGATAGGTTCAGCATCAGCCCTTCATGTTCCTCAATTTCCATCCTTAGCTCCAATACCATCACCTCAACGTCCAATTGCAGCCTCTACTAGTCAGTCTAGTGAGATAGGAGAGCTAAAAACTCTATTACAATCTTTCAGAAATTAAATAGTACAGCTTAAGAGGCAGCAATTCCAATCAAATAGGCCTTATCAACAACAAAATCAGAATAGCTATCAACCTTTCAAGGATCAAAGATCTCCTTATCAGGGTTTCAGAGAGAACCGACTAACCTATCAAACACAAGGGGCTATAACTCCAACAAAGCCATATGCCGCTATTGATCCAAGTGCTCCTTCTACTTCAAAGGCCATCGTTCCAAATTCGTTTCAGAATATTTTAGTGAAGGATTCAGGTTGGCATCCTTCAAATCCAAATAATTTTAAAAATTAAGATTTAACTCAAACAAACAGTGCCATGCCATAGATGACGCAAGAGGAGTTCTGTTTTCATGAGAGCCAATATCAAGATACGGGCCTAGCATCACAAGGAAGGATCCAAGGGAAGCATGATGTTGTTAATGTAAATTGGCAGGTAGAGGACCACATTGCTTTTTCTCAAGATATTAGGACTAACACTTTAAATGATCAGGTTGTAGCTCTAACTCGCCAAGGAAATAAAAGAAGAGCTGTTGAAGAAGCTCCAGCAGTGGCAAGTACGTCTAATTCTTTTAGTACTATTGCTCAAGGGGCAAAAGGATAACTTGATGCACCCACAGTCACAAAAAATTAGAATACAGAGGTTGGCAAAGTACAACAAATACCTCTTGTTCGTGAGTAGCAAGTGACACAAGGGGTTCAATCAAAGGTAAGTCCTTCCCAGTTCAACATTGTAGACCAGATGAAAAGATCTAACATCAATATTAGCATGTGGGATACTCTGTCAATTCCAAGCCAAAAGGACAGCCTCATTCAAGAACTCTCTGCTCTTGAATTGTCTAAAAAATTAGTAGACAAAGGAGGTACTGTTCTAACAAACTCAGATTTACCAACTAAGCAGTAGGTACAGCAAGGAGATAATATACCAAAGGCAAACAAGGCTGAGGTAAAAATAAAAATGACTCCCCCTTTTTATCTTTCCTTGATAATAGGAGACACCTTAGTTCATAATTGCATGGTTGACAGTGGAGCCAGCAATACCATCATGCCTAAACAGATTGCAGATAAGCTCGGCCTTGTCTATGAGCCAAATACTAAAGGAGTACTACAATTGGATGGTTCACTGGCAAAGACGGTAGGGATTATTAGAGGTTTGAAACTAACACTACATGCCTATCCTAATGTTACTATTCAGCAGGACATTGTAGTAGAAGATCTACCCCCTTATTTCGCCATGTGCCTTTCAAGAGATTTCACCTCAAAGATTGGGGGATACCTATCAGTGGATTGGACATACCTACTGTTCAGAACCAGATATGGCACAAAGATAACCATTCATTCAGAACCTATTGCGCATTTTCACATTGAGCCTTATATGCCAAGTGTGGTCAATTCTAACTGTATTATTTCAGATGAAGTAGTACAAACTAGTGAGGTAGAAAAGGACTCACTTTTGGATGGAGTTCTAGACTTATTTCTTGATATGTGGGCCTCTACTTCGCATGAGTATGATCCATACAAAATGATTGAAGAAGAAGATCTTGGTGTATCTTGTATTCATGAGAATAATGCGCAAATCCCAGCCATGGTCATAGAAGGCGAGTCTAGTGAAGGCTTGTGGCAGCTGTACTTTGATGGATCAAGAAATGAGCATGGGACAGGAGCTGGAATAATTTTAATTTCTCCTACAAAACAAAGGTATTTCTCATCCATTAAATTTTAGTTTGGCAATTCAAATAATGTTGCTGAATATGAAGCACTAGTCCACAGTTCGCAATGGGCTAGGAAGATGAAAGCAAGCTGTCTACAAGTGTTTGGGGATAGTGAGCTGGTGGTTTACTAGGTAAGGGGCTTAAATGTATGAAAGAACATGCTACTTAAATCTTATAGACATAGGGTATGGGATTTACTTGAATACTTCTAAGATTTTAATATTCAAGCCATACCAAGAAACAAAAATAAACACGCTGATAGGTTGGCTGCTATTGGGGCACAATTTGACATTCTAGCTGATGTTAAAAGTGATGCTCATCAGTCATATATAAGGATAGCTGTAAGGCCTTCCATCCCAGATAACCAAGAAAATTGGTAGGTATTCAAGAGTGATGATCAAATTGTTAGATTTTTGTAGGAAGAAGTTGAGTTTTCTCCAAAAAATCAGGGAAAATTCTTGCAGCAGTATGGTGACCAAATTGTACAAATGAAAACCAATAAACTACCCAAGGGGTTGGTTACCCTTGAAAACATTTTCAGTGAAGACGATGAGCTAAGGAAAGAGAAACCAGCTTTGTCTACAAAAGAGGAGCACTACGCCAATGTGGAGATTGTAGCTAGTAAGATGTTGAAATTGGGCAAGGTATGCACCCCACTACAACAAAAAGCTTTCATTTAATTATGCCAAAATTTTGCTGACATATTCACATGGCAATATAGTGATCTCAAAGGGTTTGATCCAAGCATGGCTCAACACACTATTGAGCTAGAAGATGGAAATAAGCTAGTACGACAAAGACAAAGGCCAATTATTCCAAAACTTGAGCCTTTAATGAAGGCTGAGCTTCACAAGCTTATAGAGTCTGCTATTATATTTCTAATCAAGCACTCAACTTGGGTGGCGAACTTTGTTCTAGTACGGAAAAAGAACGGTGAGATTCGGTTATGTGTTGATTTTCGTGACTTAAATAGGGCCTCGCTTAAAGACCATTATCCATTGCCATCAATGGAGCAAATATTATAGCTTGTTTCAGGTTCAGAGAGGATTTCCTTGCTAGATGGGTACAGTGGCTATAATCAGATTTTGGTCAAAGAAGAAGACCAATTCAAGACGGATTTCACAACTAAGTGGGGAATGTTTGCATACAGAAAAATGCCATTTGGTTTGTCCAATGCTGGGGCAACCTTTCAGAGAGCCATGGATATGGCCTTCCAAGGCATTCTTAACAAATTCATACTTGTCTATTTAGATGATATCACATTATTCTCAAAGGACGTATAAGATCATGTGGTGCACCTCCAACATGTTTTCGAAAGGTGTAGATAGTTTGGGATATCTCTAAATCCTAAAAAGTATGTATTTTCAATTCATCAAGGTAAGCTGCTTGGACATGTTGTTTCTAAGCATGGTTTAAATATAGATTCTGAGAGGATTCAATCTATTCTGGCACTCTCCTTGCCTAAAAGCAAGAAGGCTTTGCAAAACTTCTTTGGAAATATCAATTTCATAAGGAGATATATTTCAGATTTTGCTACTATAGCTAGGCCACTTACAGCCATGTTAAAGAAAATTCAAAGCTTCAACTGGTCTAAGGAAGGAATAACAGGATTTGAAGATGTTAAGAAAGCCATAGCAAGTGCCCCCATGCTCTTGAATCCAGATTTCAAGAAAGACTTCATTTTGTATACGTATGCTAACGTGGACACCATTTCAGGTATTCTTATGCAGCAGAACCATGAAAACTTAGAGTAGCCGATAGCCTTCTACAGCGAAGGCCTACAGGAGTATGAGACAAGGTACTCTTTTTTTAAAAAACACATTCTTTCAATCATAAGATCTCTGAAGAAATTTAGGAACTTACTATCTAATAATAAGATATTTCTAATGGTTGCTCATCCAAGCATCAAGGAATTCCTTCTGAACAGGGACATGAATGAGAAAAGGGTTGGTTCGATAACCAAAGTGATGGAATATGATATAGAAATTAAGTTTAGAAAACTGGTTAGGGGCAAAGGGCTTTGTGAGCATCTAGCTCAGGACTTGCAAGAAACCAATGAAGCCGTTCTAATATCAAATGATGTAGAAGTCGCTGCTGTACAAGCATCACCTTCTAGCTGGTTCTATGATCTGGTAAATTATCTACAGGAAGCTCATTACCCTTCTCTCCTAAGTGCCTCAAGAATAAGGTATTTCAAACTGCAATCAATTCCATTTTTGCTTGTTGATGGTGTCTTGTTCAAGAAAGATATCAATGTAATGTTACTAAGGTGTGTAGAGCCAGGCCATACTCAAAGGTTGCTAGAAGAGTTCCATGATGGATTTGGTGGACACTTTTCTGTCAAAACTATAGCACTTAAGATCATGAGAGGTGGGTACTTTTGGCCTACCATATTTGGTGATTGCCATGCATGGGTAAGGAAGTGCAAACAATGCGCTATGTTTGTGGGAAAGATTACACTGGTAGCCCTGCCCCTACAGCCAATTACAGTGGATCAGCCATTCATTTAGTGGGGATTAGAATTTATTGGTCTCATCAACCCTCCTTCTAGTTTAGGTCATAAATGGATTTTAATAGCTATAGACTACTTCACACGTTGGACAGAAGTAGTTACATTAAAGGAGGCAAACAAAACTAGCGTCCTTGATTTCTATGAAAGTTTGGTCACTAGGTTTGGAGTCCCTTCAATGATTATCTCTGACAATGCAATGGCTTTTGTGGGATCTAGGATCAACCAGTGGGTAGTCCAACATGGAATCTATCTCAGTACCTCATCAAATTACTATCCACAAGGAAATGGCTTTGCTGAGTCTACAAATAAAAACCTATTGAGGATCATATGAAGGACAATTGATTACAATCAGAGATCTTGGCACCTCAAGCTAAAGTCAACACTATGGGCTGATAGGATTACCTACGAAATGTCGATAGCTAACTCTCCCTATAAGCTAGTCTATGGTAGAGAAGCAAGGTTACCGATCTCTCTTGAGTTTCCTACCTTATAGTTAATGCATCAACTTGAACTATTAGAAAATGAGCCTATGGAGATTAGATATGCAAAACTTATGGAGCTGGAAGAGACAAGGAGTCAAGCCATGCTAGCCATGAAAAGTCATCAGGCACAGGTAAAAAGGACATTTGACAAAGGAGCTTCCTCACGAAGCTTCAATGAAGAAGATTTGGTCCTTAAGTGGGATGAGGACCGGGCCAAACCAGGAAGGCACACCAAGTTTGATTCACTTTGGAGTGGCCCATACACAATCTCTAGCTGCAAATCCCATAATGCCTTCCAACTTGCAAATATGGATGGTGAAGAGCTTCCAATCCTAGTCAATGGGATACATCTAAAACATTGCTATTAAAGAGAAAAGTTCCATGTACATATTTAATTATTTTTTACTTCCCTCTATGTACTGTAAAAGCACAGTAGTTTGCTTCAGTTTTGTTTAATAGGTGCTTGTTTGCACATTTGCTTTTAGTTAGTTTTTCACTTTCATGCATTTTCCTTCTTATTTTGAAGGAAGAGGTTATTACAACAATGATCAAAGCAGATTTTCAATCAGAGATCAGATTCACCATTTGGGAATTCAAATAGCATTTCTACATGCCCTGGGTTCTCAAGCATAGCAGGCATACTTCTCCTGTGAGTCACCAATTTGTTGACCCATTTTTTCCCCCTTGGCAAAATTTCAGTCAACTTCTCCCTTGCTTTGTAAGACCAGTCAATTTCAGGTTGCTCAATTCATACTCAGTGCATCTTCAGGTTTATGCTCAGTTCATGCTAGTGGTTCTCTACTTGGTTCAACATGATTGGTTCAGTCTTTTTGTTTTGAATGGTTGGTCTATCGGCTTTTGTTTTGTCTTCTTCGAAGTCTGTTGGCCTCATCCAGCTCAGTTCAACATTTTAATCCATCGGCCTAGTTCATTGGACAGTCTGCAAGTCAATTGCCGACCGAAGGCCCAGCACATTTAAAAGGAATTCGGGCATGGCTTAAAACAAAAGGTAGGCTTATTAACCAAGGCAAAGGGTTAGGTGCACAAAATATACTAAGGCAGGCAGGGATTTCATTTTAAACCCTGTAGCTAAACACAAAGCCCGCGGCCAAAACAAAGATTGGGGAAAGTAAAGTAGAACATTTTCACAGACTTTTGTCTGCGGGTTATACAGAACAGGAATTTCCATGGACAAATTGCCTGTGGGAAATTCTCGTGGACAATTTGTCCACATAAATTCGAATGGAGAGCCAAGCCAGTAAAGTCCGTGAAAAAAAAACCTGGGTAAAACATAAAGCCCGCAGGAGCCGTTCAAAGCCCGACAAAACACTAAAAAGCTTGGGGAGTAGTTAAAGAGCAAGCTACAGAAGCTAACGTGGACCCAACTGCCACCTGGCCTGATGACGAAGACCCAAGGGACCATCCGCAGACCATTTAAAGGGACCCGTCCATAACAAATACATAGGCAGGTGTGAAGAGATATATAAGAATAGGTCACGACATGGAAAAGGAAAGTGGCCAAGAGCCAGCATTGCAAGTAAGTAGGCCATCAAATTTAGGCCGCGGTAAGTAGATGTTGGTAGAAAATAGCAAAAAATCCAAAAAATAAATGATGCCGACTATGTAATAAAATAGAAAATAGATAGTCTGATGAATGAGTTGGATACGAAATCCCGATGTAGAATAAGACACGACCAGAATTAGAAACTTTCATGCAAGCGCTGAATCTATTTTTGAATAAACAGTCTAAGTTTTAGTTAGCTGATTATTTTAGAACTTGTTTGTCTTCATTCAGAGCATGCATTTGAAGGACTAAATCTGGCTTCAACAGGGGTTGACTAGTTCATAACAGGTAGTTGACTAGTCCATTTTTGGAATTGAATAATTAATCAAGCACCACATCCAAATTAGAAGATTTCCATGTGAAGAAGAGGTGGATGGTTCATGACAAGCATGAGTGCGCTTCAAATAAAGAGAATTCATGCAAAGAGATGGAAAGTATATTTTATTGAGTTAAACCAAAGTGAATTTTTTCTCTTAAAGATTATACGGCTATCTTTGGCCTATTGTAAATTGCTATATAATGGCTTTCAGCCTTGTTTAAAAAAAAATTCCAATGTCTCTTGGTTAGACCAGACTCTGCCATTAAGAATTGTGTAACCTTGTTGATCAATAAGCAGGAGTGTACTTTCAAATTTCAAGCTTGGCATAGTGTATATTTTTCAGCAATTTGCATAAGTGGTAGAGTTTTCTCCCTTCCCAAATTTTGTTCATACCTAGTTGCTGTATTGTCCTTGTGCAGGTCATGTTAAAGTGTTCTTCATTGTCTTTTGCTGAGACTGTAAGTGGATGTAGGTGGATGTAAAGTGTCTTTTATCAGACCTCTCTCCACTATTTTCCCTCAGGTTTTAGTAATTGAACCGAACCTCTACATGAAATACTTATGCACAAGTGACTAATTTGAAGTTCCAAGTCTTCCTTCGCTATTGTTCGCTAAGTGTTCAAGGTTTTGAGCTGAGTAGGATCATAGTTTTGGTGTATCACCCCCTTTTAGTTAGGATTTCCCTTTAAGTTTCTCCTTCTCCATTTTCCATGGTAGTCTGCAGCATAGAGTAGGAATCCTAATTGATACATCATATAGGAACCAGCCTTCTCTAGAGGTTCTCCTCACTATTGAGGCACCCACCCTCATGAGGAGATCCCATTGTTTCAGCTGGATAGAGGACTGGACGTTTCCCATACGTCCTCGAATCAGGGTGCAGCTCCAGGTTGACAACATGAACCATGTTAGAAAACCTATCTACAATAATAAAAATTGAATCATTACCTCTCTATGTGTTTGGTGATCCCAACATGAAATCCATACTCAAATCTATCTATGTCAAACTTGTGTTCTATGCATGTACCTTATCCAATTGGCATATCTTGCATCTTGAAACATATATTTACATATTTCTCTTCATCTTTGAACAAAAATAAGTCTCTTTCACTAAATTTATTGTCTGATTCTTACCAAAATGTCCACCTAAACCATCACTGAGCAATTCTCTTATAATATTGTCTCTTAGACACCCAATTAGAATACATAATTATTTTATTTTTAAGAGATAACCATCTTGTATAAGGTACTCATCATGAATAGTACCTATCTCACCTAATAATTGATTTATAAATTACTCAACTATCTTTCCAAAATATAGATCAATATCATGCAATTCCTTAAAAACATCAAACCAAACTACTTCACTGAGAATAATAGCTAACGACACCACTCTCTAGATCAAAAAATAAACTCCCTAATTCTACTTTGTATATTTATGTTTCAAAACTAAAGTATACCCTTTCAACAAAGACACCCACTTTGCATTTATACTATTTAACTTCATTTGAGTGTTCACATACTTAAAGGCCTTATGATCTATAAATAAGATAAACTCCTTGGGAACTAGGTAATGCCTCCAATGTATTAATTCTTTTACAATGGCATAAAATTTAAAAACATATGTTTAATCCATCTTCCATACCTTATTCAATTTATAACTAATATATGCTATTGACTTTCCTTCTTAACTCAACACAACACCAATTATCACATGTGAAACATAAAAATCAACCTAGAAATTTTTTTTAAAAACTCATAATGCTAAAATAAGTTCTTTTGTAATCCTTTTCATCAAAAAATCAAATATTTATGTTGCTTATCTTGTCCACAACAATTCTTTTCCTCTCATGTAATTTGTTATTGGCATAGCAATACTATTAAAATTTTCACTAAATTTTATGTGAAAACTTACTAGACCATTAAAAAATTTGACCTCTTTGGAATAGGACAGTCAAAAAATTTCTTTACCTTTTCCGTCATCGACTCATATACCATCTACTAGAACTACAAATTCCAAAAATACCAAACTGTTATGAGTAAACCTACACTTCATATTTGCATAGAGTTTCTTATTTCCCAACAATTCTAATACCATTTTTAAATGCCTTAAGTTCTATTATTCAATTTCACTTAATATGAAAATAAAATCATACTTTAATTTATTATCTTCTCTCAAATTTTACCATTTTAAAAACATCTCAATGTTGTTTGACTAGTCTATCAACTCTTCTAGTTTTAAGTTGCCTCCATAATCTAGAACGTCAACTTTGATTCCTTCAATCCTTCCCTCTAAATCCCTAACCATTATCTCTTCCATTGATGATGGTTTTTAGCATTCCTCTTCATCATGAATTTCATTTTCCTAATCTATTTCTTCCTTTATTTCATTTTCTTCTCACCTTTGTCTTTGATTTGCGATAATTATAGTTAATTTTTCCACTTGCCTCTACAACTCTTACATAGCTTTCTTCATCTGATCAATTCCTACTCGTTCTTTTCATCTCACCATATCTTTAAATAATTATTAAATCATAAAATATTCTTCAAAATAAATATAATTTTCAAAACCCAATACTAATTCATAAAGATATTACCTCCACGATTCTAACTTTATTGATAGTAGATGATGAACTCACAGACTAGATAAGTAAAATATCCATAGGAATAAAACTCATAAATTGTATGAAAGAAATATTCTCTACTAATTCTCATTGAGTGAATACAATATTACATAAGAGTCTTTAAATAAATCTCAGCTTAAAATTAGAGTTGAAATGCATAATTAAAAAAGATAAATAAATCAAAATATACCTATAACTAACTAACTCATTCAATTTTTAGAAAATTACTATTTTTAGTATCATTCATCTTCTAGAAATTTTTAACTTCTATTTTGAGTAATGTAGAATGTGTCTAAAAATATTCACATATATTCCAAAAACTAAAATTAACCTAATAGACAAAATTAAAATCAAGTTTAATTTTGGTTATAAAAATATCCTATTTCTATAAATGGAAATATCTTAAAAACATTTATTAAAATGTAGTTTTGAAGTTTTACGTGGTCATGTATGGACTCCATTTTTAAAAAAAATTAGCTAACTATATGGGGTGAGTTATTATAAATTAAATATTTTGATATAGGTGTTTTGGCATAAAGAAGAGTTTAAATGGGGCTATGGTTCAAAATTTATGGCCTCTGGAGGTTTGTTCTTGACATCATAAATTGACTAATTGTTTGAATCTATGAATCAAGGCTAATTTATCCCCAAACCCCATCATATAGTGGAAGTTAGGAACTAAGCACTCAAATTGGTCCCATTTCCCCAACTGATTAAAATAGTCAACAATTTGACTCAGTTTGTGATGAAATTAGGGTGATTAATGCCCAAATCACATCTTATAATTATAGTTAGGTTTAATGGGACACATATTAGAATGATTACATTCAAGATTTAAAACAATTTTTTTGGTTAATTTTTTTCTAAAATTAGCCCCAAATTACATCATATATAGTCAAATTAGGTTTGAAAGGGGCTAAATCTGGGCCAAGTCATGTCACTTATTACACCAAATAATTACTTGGCTTAATATGTTATAAAATTAGGTCTAATTTAGCCAAATCACATCGTATATTTTTAGTTAGCTTTAAGGGTCTTAGATTATCCCAAGTTACCTTTGTGATTGAATTGTACAACTTTATGAATTAATATTTGTTGGCATTTTAGTCGATTAAGCCCCAAATCACATCCTATATAGTCAAACTAGATAATTGGCTCAATTTATGATTACATTAAGGTAAATTTATCCCCAAATAACATCCTATAGTTGTGGTTAGGTTGAAATGACACACATTAGCTTCTCTATACTATGTGATTGGATAAATTGACTCTTTAGACTAGTCATGATGCAATTGGGGCAATTGATCCCTAAATCACATCTTATATTATCAAAATTAGGATCATGAGATTTAATTTAGCCTATATTATGTCTTTTATATTACCAATTAACTAATTTTACAAATTTGAAGAGGAATTAGAGATAATTTATCTATGAATCACATCCGATTATCATAGTTAGGTTCAAAGGATTCAAATTATCCCCAATTTCATCCATGATTGAACCAATATAATATTTGGTTCATGAGGCTCATTTTCACCCAAATCATGTCACTCGTTACACCAATTGGATAACGAACTTAACCAGTCATGAAATTGGAGTTGATTATGGCATAAATCACATCATCTCACTAAAATTAGGTTTAAGAGTCTCAAATTGGCCTTCATTATATATTTCATTAAACAATCAATACTTTGGTTCATTGTATGATGAATTTGAGGCTAATTGAGCCCAAAATCACATCTTATACAATCATTATTAGTTTAAAAGGACTCAATTTTCCTAAATTATGTCATTAAGTTCACCTATTGTCTAAATGGATCAATCTATGATAAATTTATGTATGATTAATCCCCCAAATACATCTTATATTCATAGTTATGTTCTAGAGGCACAAATTGGCCCTCATCACCTTCATGATTGAACCAATCAAAACTTTATTTCATTTTATGATGACATCAGGGTTGATTTATCTCAAAATCACATCTTACACATTTAAAATTAGGTTAAAGAGGCTCAATTTGAGTTAGATTACAAAATTGATTTCATCAATTGAAAAATGGGCTCAATTTATGATGAAATAAAAACTATTTTATCCCTAAATTACATCCTATAATTCTAGTTGGGTTTAAGGGATAAAAATTTAACCAATTTCCTTTGTGATTGAAACAATCAATTCATGATAAATTATAGAATTATATAATAACTAGATCTAGATATGAAATTAATTAACAAAGATAGATAAATGTTGCTATGATAATTTAACATGGAAAACATCAAAGGGATAAAAAACCACATAATTATTGTAGTAATTTAAAATGCAAAATTATTAACTTGAGTGTGGCTAATATAATCCAACCCTTAGGTCCCTCTTGATTTCGCTCATGACCCTTGTAGGCATATTTTCACTAATTCCTAGTCAGCCTTAGCCTTCAACACTTAATCATAGTTGAGCTAGACCCCTTTTTTTATGAATAATCCATCCCCATATGTCCCATCTTCTTAGGATAGTAGCATCACACTTTGAATATAGCATCAATGCCACTCTTATCCACTTTGAATGCTCCCATCCAAGTCCATTTTTGGCCCCAGTGGCCATTTCTTTCTAGTTCCCCATTCTTATCCTTATTAATCTAATATGAGCACATTGAACCCATGATCAATAGATCCCTATGAAATAAAATTCAAATATAATTTGGAAAGGGTTTGGTAATAATAACTAATAAATTAAGAATACAAGAAAGACTACTCAAGAAACTGTCATGATTCTCTACATATAACCAACCAACACACTTACAAGCTTATTGAAATCCTTACACCAGTCCCTAACCACCTCAAGCATATCCAATTTATGATTCTACATATTCATACACATAATTTCATAAAGCACATCAAGTGGAAGAACTACATATGGCTTGATCCCTCTTTGGAGTATTGGTATGTAGGCAATGTGCCCACACAAGGGGTGTGGATCCACATCCATTAAATCTTACACAAACTAAACCCCCCTCTTTCTCAAAATTGGTCAAAGAATAATGGAACCCAGGGTTTGTTGATAAAATATACTTTATAGGGAGATCTATGAACTTCTACCTACCAAATCTTTATAGATAGGGTTACACAGACATATTAAACAAAACCCAAAAAAATCAAATACTTAAGACAACAATATCAGAGGTGGACTAAAATTCTGGTGCCACTATTATCTAGTTTTGGTGCTCCTATTTTAATCATAAAATGAAGTTTAGATCTTAGTTTGTGATAATGTCCCAATCTTGCATAGTGAATTTTAGCCTCTATCTCAATTGGATCAATTAGTTTCTAGTTATGTCTTATTTTCTTCCCCTTATTTCTATTTTTTAGAAAATTTAAAATTATAATCTAGTTTACACAAATAAGTAGCTTAATTAATGCATATTTATTTACTAATTTTACTACTCAGACATTTTAATTAAATTAGAAATAATACCCCAATATTCCAAAAATTGTTAAATCATTTATATATTCATATATTTGAGAAGCTCCCAATGTACCAAATTTAAAATCCTTTAACCTCTTACTTATTCTTAGACAATTATTCACACAATTCTCTTTACAATGATATTTGTCTGATGCAAATATATTTTAATGTCAAAATGTTTTATGTGTGTTATTTACCAAAGGGATAAAACCCTTTTATATTAGGGTGTGGAGGTGGACTTGTGTAACCATCAGGGCTAACCTCTCCCCTAAAAAAATTTTAAACAACAATAATAATTAATATGTTTTATTATTTTATTTACATGATGATTTAACCTATAATAATAATAATAATAATAATAATAATAATAATAATAATAATAATAATAATAATAATAATAATAATAACACATTTATTATTTACCTACGTAAATGTGTTAATTATCCAATAAAGGTACCACCTAAGAATTATTTGTTCCAACACTCCCTCTTAATATTAAGTGGGTATACATGCCACAGTGACCTTAGAAGAAGGAATTATACAATGTATAAATTTAAAAGATTTAAAATTTGTCATCACACCAAAGTCACCTTCTGCAAAAAAAGGAATTATAATCTATAAACTACTCAAGGTAAGTTTTAGGCTAGCATGATTGTGAGACTACATCTCATAGTTTCTCATGAATAATCAGCTACACATATTTGAAGCCTATTATAACAAAAGGAACTCCATTAAAAAATATGATTTTGTGTATTGTGTACAAAATTAGAACCTCTAAATGAAGTTTAATTAAATCACATAAATTTCACATCAAGTTTGCAATGCTTTATAATGAGAATCAGTATAGAGAAGAAGAAGAAACACATGCTTATTAGAAAGTGACATTGTCATTCATAGTCCCCCTCAATAGTAACTTTGAGAGGCCTAACATTGCATGAAATTGATAGAACTTGGTAGCACCAATTGATTTTTTTAATATATCATTCACCTGTTCATCTCTAGAATAAAACTACAGATCTATAAAACCATTAAGGAATTTATCTCTAATAAAATTCACATGAACTTCAATATATTTAGTTTTTTGGTACTACAGTGGATTTTTTCCAGAGCTATATAGTTTTGGTTATCATAGTTAAGAATGGTACTATGAGAAACATCCAAATGAAGTTATCCCAACAACATTCATAACCGTATGGATTCTTTAGAATCTTCCATAGGACTTATGTAATTTGATTTAATAGAATAGATAGAGACAATAAGTTTTTTTTACTTCTCCAAGTTATATCACCTACACTAAACTTAAACACATATCTATAAGTAAATTACGATCTTTAGTATCACTAGTATGGTAAGAATCAAAATAACCATATAATTAATTATTATCAATGGAAGAGTATAATAAACCAAAATTAATAGTTTCTTTGATGTAATGAAGAATATTTTTAGATAATTTATAATGATCCAAATATGGATCCTACATAAATGTAGAATTAAAACAAAAAAATATGAAATATATAGCCTATTAATGGTTAGATAAATCAAAATACCAATAATATGTCTATAAAAAGTAGGGTTAGATTTTTCACATGTATGTTTTAGATCAAGTTTTACACTAATTTCAATAGTAGATGAATATGAACAATCAATCATATTAAACTTAACTAGAAGATTATTTTCACCATCGTATTATGATACAACAATAGATGTTTATCCTAAAATATAGATATTCCTAAGTAATGATGTAGAATGCCTAAATCAGTCATTTCAAATATTTGACTTAGTTTATTCATATATTTAATATTTAAACTAGCTAAATCATAAGTAATTAATATATCATCAGCATATCAAAAAATTAAGATAACATGACCATTTTTAAATTTAACTAAATGACCATTATTAGAATAACAACTAGAGAAACCTATTTTTTTGAGTAATTTTAGAGTACCAAGCTCAGGGAAATTATTTAAAACCATATAAGGATTTATTCAACATACACATAAAATGTTAACTATTAGGGTTAATAAAATCATTAGGATGAGGCATATATATTTCATCTTCTAAATCACCATTTAGGGTCAAATTCTTTACATAAATTTTATGGATGACCCTGTTAGTGCCCAAAATTACTCAGTACAATTTGTGACCTTGTTGAATATCAATGCTTGATTTATTTAGCTGTTATTCCTATATGTAGGTTTCATTCCCTTGGTTTTGCATGTATTTGCATTAATTTGTCTGGCCATTCTCAATACCAGTTTTAATGCTTATTCTTATGGTAAAACACCTTAGGTAATGAAAAATTTGGATGTCAATGATAATAATGCTATGGATGATGTAATAGTTCACAAGATTGAATATGTTTTAAATGGTCTTAGATTTAAGGTTATTAGTGCCTTATCATCATTTAAGGGGATGTCTAATCTATTAACAGACTATCATTTGAAGTTTTCATTAATATTGTTGGAAATATTGTCATTGATGTCAAAGGTTTAGTATTATTGGTGATAAAGGAACCATTGCATTTAATGTTATTTATCTTGGCTAATATGAGTTAATATTTATTTAATATTAATGAATATTATTTCGGTTGCATATGAGACAAAATAAGGGCCCATGGAGAAGATGAAGAGTCAGGGGATAAAGACAAAAGAAGGATGGGACGCAGTTTCCCATGAAGAGTTATCTTGGGGAATACCAAGAGTCACCAAGTGAAGACAAAAGAGTAAAGGGAAATTTTCTCATGAAGGGACACTGAAAGGAATATGAAAAGTCACCAAAGATAAGGACAAAAGTGGGGAAGACGTTTTTGGTCATGAAGGGTCACCACATGACTTTTCAAATGCTTGGATATGAAGGGTCATCCAAGATTGGTGCCATTTTCCATGAGGAATGAAAGGTCACAAAGGGGGAAGGCCAAAGGTCATTTGGAAAGCTATAAATAAAGGCTTGAGTAGCCATTTGTAATGTGTGGAAGTGAGAGGTTGATTTGATATTGTAATATCTAGCTTAGAAGAGCAATTGTGAGAGATGAATATGATTTGTATTTGTTATATCTAGCTTAGAAGAGAAAAGGTGAGAGAGAGAGGAAGGAGATTTTGTACTGATCTATCGTTTGTTCATATAGCAACATTGAGAGATAGGTGTGTGGTATACACAAATGGGTTGGTGCTCCTGTGGCTTGGTGCTCATGAATTATTGCTGGGTTGGTGCTCGACAAAGGGGTTGGTGCTCCTGTGGGTTGGTGCTTGGAAAAGGTCATTTGGAAAGCTATAAATAAAGGCTTGAGTAGCCATTTATAATGTGTGGATGTGAGAGGTTGATTTGATATTGTAATATCTAGCTTAGAAGAGCAATTGTGAGAGATGAATATGATTTATATTTGTTATATCTAGCTTAGAAGATCAAAGGTGAGAGAGAGGAAGGAGATGTTGTATTGATATATCATTTGTTGAGATAGCAATATTGAGAGATAGGTGTGTGGTATACACAAAGGGGTTGGTGCTCTTGTGGGTTGGTGCTCATGAATTTTTTTTGGGTTGGTGCTCACAAATAGAAGCTGGGTTGGTGCTCGGTAAAGGGGTTTGAAGCTCCTATGGGGTGGTGCTCACGAATTGTAGCTGAGGTTTTTACTTGGAAAAGGGGTATGGTGCTCCTGTGGGGTTGTTCTCATGAATATATTTGAGATTGAGTCTCCATGGTTTTTTCCACATTGGGTTTCCAGGTTATATCTAGTGTCTCTCTCTATCTTGTGTGATGTTTATTGTTTGAGTTTTATTGCATATCTTGAATGTTTGATTAAGTGGAATATTGGTTAAAGGAAAGATTTATAAGATATATAATATACTGATTCACCCCCCCCCTCTCAGTATATTCCATGCTTAACAACTATTTGAGGCTACAAGTGTCAATAATTCAAATTCTTTTTACATGGATAGATCACAAAGATCATGTGTAGTATGGGAGGGTGTTATTGAGAGTATTGTCCATGAATATGGTGATTTACTTACACAACATGATAGGTGGCACTCAGATAGTGAAATATAGTTTTGAAACTCATACCCATGCCATAAAAAACAATGATTATATTGAATAAGCTATCCATAATGAAAAATTGAAAGCCACATAGTTATTAATAGTGCCACTATCTCATATGTTGGCTAATGAATAGGGAAACGACATGGAAAGTATGAAGAAGTAAAACAATGTTTCAATTTTGCTTAGGCTTGGGGAGATGCATGGATACAAATAGAAACATGTGGTATTTGGTAGAAAATCAAGCATTGACTATAGGTTTGACTGAGGTGAAAGTTACAAATGCATCTAAGAGTTCTATTGAGGAGTTATGTGGCCAAAATAAATTTTCAAAATTGCATTTGAGGAGGTAAAATCCCAAAAACTTTCTAACTTGGGAAATTAATTGCAAAAATAAAATATTGAAATGACAAATTTCAAATTACAAAGTGTTGTTCCATCTCCAGATCCTGTAACACACCATAAAATAGAATGATGTAGAAATAGGGAAACTAAAATGTAATTTATAAGAAGACAAATTGTAATTTTTAGCTAAATTTCTAAATCCCACAGAAGGAAGAAGAAAAGGAGAATGGTGGAAAATGGGAAGTGTAATGTAATTTATCAACTTCACCACATTATGGTCAAACTTCCAGATTCTATAGCTCAATGATTATGTGTATGCCAAGAAAAGTACAATTTTAAAATCCCACCCAAGGTAGAACATGAAGCCATGTGAAAGAGAACCATTTCAATTTTATATTATGAATAGATTTGCAGTTGTTGCTTGAATATGTGTCTAATCTGAGGTTTTACACATGACATTTATGGGTTTTAAACTTAGACATATAAGTGGTGGTCGTAAATCTTATGTGTGAAGCAATTTGGATAAATAAAATAGGGTCTTAGCTGATCATTTAAGCATCTACAAACCTTTTCCAAAAATATCTAAGGTTAAAATCAATGCTAGGAATTTAAGTAGTAACTCTTATCTTGAGAAGTTTGAATAAGGGGGTTTTAAGTATTTTCTAGGGACATATAATGGCAAAGTATTAGTGAAGGAGAAAAAGTTAGTTGAGGCTGAGTCAGGTTATTTTTCTTAGTTTCCATAGGTAATTGGAAATATTAATATAGGAAATGATATAGAACATGTAATAGAAAAGGCTTATTAGAAATTAATTTAAGGGGAAGATCATTCATTATTGTAGTCCATAAGATTTCAATGATGGTTGCTCGTCTTGCCATGATGGAACTTGTAGTAGAAATTGTAAGCTATGGAGGGATAGTATTTACAATACCATTGATGAAGAAAGGTGGTCTTATGGATGCTTTTAATAGATGAGGTATAAAGTTATTGAAATATAAATCAGCCTAATGTTATAAGGTAGTCATGAAGTTAGATATTGTTATTATTGGCTCTACCATTTTTGCATTATGGATTGAGAATTATCTTCTTCATTATAAAAAAAAGTTGAAACCGATTGATTTGGTGGATTATGGAAAATTGATGTGAATATTTTAATCGCTCCAAAAAATATGTTGCATAAATAAAAAGTAGTATTGTTTTATGAGAGCTAAAATATCAGTAATGATTGACATGGTGTATAGGAGGAGTCAAATTTCCTTAAAAATTACAAGTGGTCCCTCCTTCTATGAATGACAAACTTGATTTTTTATCACGGTTACAAACTAATTTGAATATTCCATTTTTTAGTATTGAAAGAATGTTAGAGAAAAGGAAAGTTCTGTGAGAAGAAGTCAAAATAATTATGGGCTTGAATTCTAATCATGTGCTTGTGATGAATCTTAGTAATATAAATCTATGAAAAGGTCAGTTGATGCTACTTAAATCAACCTTGGTGATAGATGATGATAATTTCATTCCATAGATGACTCTATAGCATGTAGAGTCGATGGAAGATTCATGAAATGTTTTGGGTGATGCAGATACTATTGTAAAAGAAAAGGGAAATTTGAGGGTGTTGTTTGGGTTTTATAATATCTATAAAGGATGGAGAAGTAATTCACATAAAACCATCACACTATTTACAACCTGGAATCAAGCCTCTATAAATAATGTAATTCCACCTAATCTCATATACTCCTCTCATATAATAATTCTCAATAGGGGTCAGCAGATTAGATAGATCTTAGTTAATTCAAAAATAAATAGGAATTAGAAACTTAGTGTGTTTATTAGTTATATAGGATCACATATAAATAAGGTTCTTTGTATCAATAATATGTTAGAATTAATATATCATCACCCTAAGATATCAATATTGATGTTGTGGATGACAATATAAGTTCATGTAGCACCATGAGATGATGAAGTTGATGTGGTATCTATTTGTTTAAACAAGAAGGATTTTTGAGTTGAGGCATCAAACAAAGGAAAGATCTTGGCTTCTAGTAAAATATTCTACAGGGTGTTTTATTAAACTAGGTTGGAATCAAGTTAGGTGCAAAGTTAAAAAATTACAAGTTTCAAAAATTAGAGATGAGGCTCCTAAAGTCCTTGAAAGATTTTTGTGGGAGAAGTATCTTGAAAAATACAAGTAAATTTTGGTCAACTCTCCCAAATATATCACTCAAATCAAATCAATAAATTCAAATCAAGAGGTGTTTTAGGTAGATTTCATGGACGAATGCAATTTTACAAATGAGGAAATTACAAATTTCACTTAGATCTCCCAAACCTACTAGTCAACACCGATCGACATAAGGTCCTAGTGCAAAGGTAACTTCCAATGCCAATTGCAATTTTGTATTTTTGCAAATTATAGTTAGAGTTCCCATTTTCCTATGGGTCCTAGTCAAAAAGGGAAATTTCAAGGCCAATTGTAATATTGTAATTTTTCAAATTTCAAATTGTAGATAGAGATCCTATTTTTGTATGGTAACTTTCAATGCTAATTATAATTTTCTAATTTTGAAAATTAAAAATTGCATTTGGAGTTCCCATTTCCTTAAGGGAACTTTTAAGAGGAACTACAAATAAGAATTGTAATTTTTAAATTTGTAAACTACAAATTGCAGTTGGAGTTCTCATTTCCCTGAGGGAAATTGTAAGGGGAATTACAACTATGAATTAAAATTTGCAAATTTGAAAATTACATAGCGCAGTTGGAGTTCCCATTTCCATAAGGGAAATTTTGAGGGGAACTATAACTATGAATTACATTTTTTTAATTTGTAAATTGCAAAACTGTTACTGAGTTCCAAATTTTCCCAAAACAAATAAAATTTTAAAATTACAAAAGGGACTATAATTTATACAAAAGGATAAAAAGGGAAAAGTAATGCATTTATGTATTAAATTTTTTTAAAGGAAACCCTAAAATATAAAATATGAATAATTCAAAGTGTTAAAAGGCATGTTGGAGCCAAAAAGCCAAAAATGTTAAAATAATCTAAGTATTGAATTTTCAACGCCTCCATGGGAGAAATATTACAAGTTTGAAAAATCAAGGTGGGCCACTGTAAAGAAGATTTTTAAAGCAACCATGGGTCTAGTGTGTACAAATGTCATCATTTTAAGGTAGATTTATTATTTGGCATGCTTATGAGAAAGGGAATCTATCAAGAAGATTATAGATTTGCAAATGAGTGGTTAAAAGCATGTCTTGGCAGTTGCACAAGAAGATAAAGGGTTTGTTTGGATTCCAAAATAAATATTGTCCTTCAATCTCATGTAAAATGCATTTCTAGCTAAGAAATCAAAGGATTTTCTCCAAATATTCATCATTTCATGTAGAATAAATTAAAACAATGATCTTCCTTTAAAAACAACGAAGATTCTAGGCTTGGCAAAGGGCATATTCCAACTTAAAGCATCTTAGCAGAAATCTCAGAGCTATTTGAAATTTTATAATATTGAAAATTATAACCCACATTCTTGGATTGCAAAATGTTATAAAAATGTATAAATATATGGCTTGTCCACTATTCTAAGTTTTTTGGTCTTTGTTTTTACTAAGTCTAATCTCTTTAAAACAAATTGGGATCCATTGTTTTGTGTATGTAGTATCTAACTTTATAAGGTGATTGTTGTTGTTTTATAGCCATTAATAATATCTAAGATCATGTTTATGTATCCCTTATCAAAATAGCAAACTCACAATGTTTGTCCCCATGGTAGCATTTTGCAAAAATGATGTATGTATGGTTTATTTACAAATTTAATGAGAATACATGTTGTTTTTACTCTTTCCTATTGATGAAGTGCAATAATGTTTTTTACAAATGATGTTGATTAGATATATGGTTTTATGCTCATTAATAGTTGTCATCTTTGCCTTAGATATAGATTACAAATCCTTTCTACAATTTGATTTGTAAATATGTTGTTTAATAACTCTTTAGGGCACCCTAGGTTTATGAATTTAGTAGGAAAAAGTATTTGAGATTATAAATGCAATTTATGTTATAGTTTCTCAAAAATCATTTGGGTATTTGTATTTCATTGGCACCAATAATTGCAACCCACTCCTGGTATTTCCCTTATCTTATATATGAGTTTTCTACATTTTTACAAAGGATAAATTTCATAAATCTTGAAATAATCCTTGCAGTTTGAAAACCACCAACACACCACTCTTTTTTATAACTATCTTGTCCTAACTTGTTCTACCCGATAAATAATACACCCTGATAAATATTTTAAGTGTTATTTTATCACAAATGCATAAATATTGATTAATTAACATGTGTTTATATTTTTTGCTTTGAATCCAAGCATTATAGTCTCCCATTCAACCCCTTGTTGAAAAATTCTTTAGCATGAACATTGCAGTCATATCCTTATTTGTCTTCAATAGCTTTTATGTGACTTAGTGCATTTATTCATTTTCTGTGATAACTCTTACCAAGTGGAGTGAATAAGTTTGGTTATGCCTTGGTCATATTTGTGTTTCCTTGTGCAAAAAATCCCCATGGAGATTGAATTGTAGTACCACTGCATGTGATCAAGATACCCTTTAGGTCCCCTCGTGTTGGTTTAGGCAGAGCTAGAAGTAGAAGGGATCTAGCCATATCTTATGTCAATGCCTCCAAATGATTATCTACATTTGGTCCATCTATGTGTTAAACCCTTCCCTAATTATAATGGCACATCAACAATTTTATCATCCATGTTTTCCATTTTTATCAAGTGTGAAAGGTGAAGCAAAAGAGGTGTATAATTGGGAACCAACACTCTGATAGCACCATTTTCAAGAATTAAACTAAAATCTTAATCAATCGTGTTGCTGGGGACTCTTACAGAGATTTATAATTAATTCATGTTTCAAGGTTTTATACCTATCTATGTGATATTTTGACTATCTTTGGTCCACCAACATCATAACACTCTACTGATGCCATTTTTAGGGACTAAAAAGACACCCATGGCACTTTTGTTACTAGGGAATATTTTAGAGAGTTATAGTAATTAATGTTTGAAAAGTTTTATGCTAATATTTTATGCAATTAATCTTAGATATATTTTTAAAAAAACATTATTTGTATTATTTCATGAGTTTCAAAATTGAGTTTATTTGAGTTTGCTTCACTACTTCAAGACATCAAAAACTTAATCACTCCATTTGGGATGTGCTAGGACTCACGATTTGATAATTGACTTCTAATGCATTTTTTTCAAAGAGATGATAAAATTGCATGTTGGAAGGTGATTTCGCCTTTTGAACATAAATATTAAAATTTTAGAATCTTTTCTTTCTATATCTTCAATAATCTTTGGTAAAGTTTAATTTCATCATGTATCATTAAAAGTCTATAAAATATAATATTATATAAATTTTCTTCTAGTGGTGACTCCAAAACATCATATACTTTCAAAGAAAGATAAGTGCCCACATAGAATATCTTTAGCATTGAGAGATCTTTTGCATGCAAAGTTGAAAGGATTGAGATAATCCTTTAAAGTTGACTTGTCAAAAAAAATTGTCTCACCCTTAAGTATTCATAAAAAAAGAAGGAGACATGTTTGGAAGCTGATTGAAAAGTAAAGTTTAGCTACAAAAGAATGTCTAGATTTTCAAGATTCTCATAATCTTGAACTTTTTGTTGAACTTCCTATCTTTTAAGATTGTTGTAGATCTCCCAGTAATTAAAACACTTTAAGTATAATTTATTATCTAGCTCCCTCTTAACCAACTGAGTCCCCTCCTAATCACCCCCTCATATACCTTTACCATTATATCTTGAACACACCATCAAACTAATAACGAGGCATATGGATAATTATGAGAATGAGTGTCCTACATTTTGCATTCCCAGATTAAGACCTATCAATTTTGATGAAATGGAAGGTTATCTTAATGAAGTCACAAATGAATAAGGAAACCACATTCTAATGTTTCAAGGGAATAATGGAGTGACTATTCACTAACACTTGATGGATTTGCACATTATCATTAAAGATTATAAGGTTGAGAATGAGGATGTGTGAATTAAGTTATTTGTGCACATGTTGGAATAATATGCTCATCAGTGGTTCAATTCTCATCCCCATGGATACATTGAATCACAAGAATAAATGAATAATGTTTTTAAAAGTCAATATGGTGATGGATTGATCCGATATTTCTTTTGACTAAATTTGAAAACATCAAGAGGAACTCTAATGATTGTGTGTAAAACTTCAATATACAGTTCAATAAGACCATGATGTGGCCACCTAAAAACATTAGGCCTAGTGGTATAGTGTTCTTGATTAAATATTTTTATGCCTTTGACAAGAAGGTTACATATTACTATAGGGACAAGGCTCCCATAAAACTGAGATTGGAATTCAATATGGCCATCCAAATTTGAAATAGAATAAAGGTTGTGTGTAAGCCCATGAATAAGTAGGCTAATGTAAAATTGGTTAATGTTGAAAAGTGAAATCCACTAAGATAGCCAACCTTAAGGAAATAGTGAATACTTTGGCCTTTGTTGTCAAAAAAATGTCCTAAATAGTTTTTTAGAGTTGAGAAGTGGTTGCCTCATGGGTCTAAAAGTCAAGATAGATCTCAAAATCCAAATCAATCACAAGGTAGTTCTGATTTTCATAATTGAGACAATGATAGATGGAAGAGGCCTACACATGATGAACACACATATATAAATTAGAATAAATGGATTATGAAAGAAGTGCATGATCCATTAAATGTAAAATTTAATTCTATAAATTATGATTTAGATATTCATTGGTGTGATAAATGCTTCCTCCCACATCCCCCTTGTGATATTGATGAATCGATTGACAAAGATGTGGATGATCGTAAGTTTTCATCATTTGATGATGAGTTTTTTATGTTCAATTTTCAAGACTCCTAATGTAAGTTTTATACCTCCATAGAATTGATGAGTGCTACTAGTGTTGACCTTTTTTGGAGTGAAGTTAAAAATTTATGTCCTAACTCTTGCATTTGTTTATGATGTTAATATGACTGAAGCATATGAATTACCCATTCATGATTTTAATTTTTAAGATAAATGATGATTAATAAATATGATGGGGAAAATCCTTGAATTAAGTACAAATAGATACTAATTAATACAACAATTACCTATGAAAAATAATACTATTTGATAAGCAAGAAACTAGGTATTACTCCTCAAGACACTACCCCTACAAATCCAAGGATAATGGATGAAAGTATAGAATTAAAGAAATATAAAATAGTTCAAAATTATTCTAAACTAGCACTTGTTTCTCAAGTTTCCAAAGCAAGAGGTGTTCTAGATAGAAATAGAGTACCCATCTTGTCTAGTATCCCTAAGGGTGTGAATAATGCTAGAGTAATCCCACCCGTAAAGACTATTTTTAAGCATGATAATCAATTCTAGCATATTCCACTTTAGACTTTAAGTGCTTGTATCCGAACAGTAGGTGTTATCACCCTTCCACCAAATAATCCTATTCTTAAATATAGTATGTGTGATATGGTTCAAGTGTTGAGTCAACTTAAAAAACCATGCCACTTGTTGAGTTATTTTAAATTTATAAGCATAGGAAAAGGGCATTCAAGTATTTATAATTTGGTAGGAAATTAGTTGCAAATGAAATGAATTCACCCCAAACACTCTAAAAATTTGATGAAGAGTGGAAAGAGGTTGTATAACCCACCTCAAAGGTCTATTTGGGAGCTATATTGGTATAAAGCTAGTTAAATGTGAATCTATTCTACATAACCCTAATGATAAATGGTTTGATTATTCAAAATTGTGTGTTTTATTCTAGAGATTATTTCAATATGATGCCATTAGATGTCATTAATGAGCTTGAAGTGAAAATTATGTCATATTTTGGAAAGTTTTATGCCATGGACTCATGAGAGTTATTAGTTGTGGGTCAAGTGAAAGGGTTGGTAGTATAGCTGGTAGTGTATTTAGATAAGTATTTAAATATGGGCATGGTATTTGTAGATTACCTACCTAAGTAGGGGATGTTGCTATCATGAAAATGGGATGCTAACATGGGTCAAAGTGTACAAATAGGCTTGTATTACACCACCATTCCATTAGAGGTTAAGATGGTCAAGGTTTATAGAGAGCCAAAGATGCTACATGTACTTGAACATCCAAAACATGATCTAAATGAAGTTTTGTACATGGATGTTGAATTGGGAAACTTCATTGGGAATATTAATGTTGATGAGCAACCTTTGTTCTTGATGTTCAACCTAAAAACGAAGGTGAAATTGTGAAAATGTCATTTCATGGGACTTTTTCCAATCTTGGAAATGGAGTTGGGGTTGTATTCTATGCCCCAATGGTAAATGTTTTAACTTTTGTTTTTAGCTATCCTTTGAGTGCATGAATAATAATGCTAAGTATAAGGAACTTTTTCTTGGTATATGGATCACCCATGAACATGGAATTATAAATTTGGTTGTAAAGGGTGATTTCAAGTTAGTGGTTAAGTAGTTCTACAATGCTTAGGCCACCAAAAATAAAAGGTTGAAATAATATCAAAATGTTATTTGGAATTTTATAAAAAGGTTTGATGCATTCAAGATTTTATATCATGATATAAGTTTCAACAAAGAGGTTGACCAAATTGTAGGGTTAGGTAATCAATTTGATATTGAAAATATGAATGCTCATTATCAGTATCAAGTGGAGGTGCTTATTAGGCCTTCAATCCTAGACAATGTTCATCATTGGTACGTGTTTGATGATTGTGATTAGATAAAGAGGTTTATAAATAATGAATATAAGTCCCATGATCAGCTCATAGACTTGGAAACCATGATTCAGGTTTGTGATGGGAAGGAAACCTTATTTGGCAAGGATATTATTCAGCGAAAGATAAAAAATCTCCCTAAGGGATTGGTAAGTTTAGAAAAATATTTTTATGGAGCAAATAAAATCAAAACTAGAGACTCAATCATTTCAAAATACATGACTGAGTGTAATTTGGGTCTTCAAAAGAATCCAAGGAAGGTTTGGGTAGGTACTCTTCTAAGTGCAGTTGAGAAGAAAGTCTACATGCAACTATTAAAGAAGTATTAAGACTAGTTAGCATGGTATAATTCTAAATTGAAAGCATATAGGGAAGAATTATTTTAGCATGTCATCCTATTACATCCTATTATCAATCATTTTAATAAAAATTTTACATATATTAACCCCATCTTGGCCCCAAGATGTAGGATGAGTTGATGAAGCTAAGGGATAGTATAATCATTTAGCCCATTAGGTATTTATCATGGGTGGAAAAATTAGTCCATGTGAAAAATAAAATTGGTGACATCCACTTTTGTGTGGATTTTTGGAATTTAAAAAAATATTATTTAAAGGAAAATTATCCCTTTCCAAATATGGAAAAACTAATATAGAGTATTACTAGATCAAAGATGTCAACTTTTAAAGGTTTCTCAGGGTATAACCATGTTGTGGTGAAGGAATCTGAGAGACCCAAGACCACATTTACAATTCATTGGGGTATGTTTATGTTGGATAATTGTCAATAATTTCATGGTGATGTTATGGAGGTATGTTGGTGAATGGATGAAGTTATTTTTTAGCCTAAGCAACAATGACAAAGTGTGCAATGTCCTTGTCTTGGTATAATTGAAGGAGGCTTCGTTGATCTTTATTTTTGACATGTTTAGCGATGTTTAGGGTTAAGTATGGAGTATTGATAATGTGAAAGGGGTAATATCAATGGTCAAGGATTATTGGAGAGATTGTGTGCATAAGTTTAATTCATCTACTAGTCCATATTTTTTATCTAGATAGTTTGGGTGCAGTGGTAAAAAAATATGAGTAAGCAGTTTACTGACGTCACCATTACCTTGTCTGGATGAGTCAGGAGGAGATGGTAATATAGCTATGATAAAATTAGTACCTATTTATTATTAAATAAATATTAGTTCATGGACCTAAATGCAACAAAATATATGAAAGTGCAAAGTTGGACTCTTAGGCAGTTTGACATTGTTTTCCCATATTCAGCCAAATTTGTAAGAGGCAAGAAAGAACCATGTAAATAGTTTGGTAATGGAATATCTAATACATGTGGATTTTAAAGAACATTATTATAATATGGGTTTGTTTATTTTTTTCCCTATTTTATTTTTATTAATTTTTAGGTCATCCACCAAATCATGGCAAAAGATATTCATGTTCAAAGTTGGCTTCTAGACAAGTTTTTGACATAGTTGGCTGTGTGGTAGAAAATTCTAAGCGAGAATTTCAATGTCATTATGTATCACATATTTGAGGGTTACAAGTTTTTTTTAGATGGTTGGATTATCATATGTGATATATCATATGGTCTATATTTTAGATCATGCAAGTGAGCAAGGTAAAAGTTATTGAGGTTCAAAGTTGGCTTCTCAAATATATTGCAAATGGTTCACAAACTTAGTCTGTTTTGCATGAGTTAAAGATCAATAAAAAATAAATATCCAATGGTTTGTAGGAGATAATACTATTTTTATATAATAGTTTATTTTTATTGATATGGTAAGAAGTGATTGATGTTGAACAGTTAAAGTGCTTAGAAGGCATGCGAGGGTGCCACGTGTCATGATCACTAGGTTTCTAAGCAAGATCAAATGGTGAGCAATATAAGATAAAGAATTGAATGATATAAAAATATTTATGGAGTGTGTTGATTCAAAGTTTCCATATTTCTTGAGATAAGGTCAGATATTAAATGTTTAACTATGACTGTTTACATTTGAATATTTGAATTTAACAAAGGAAAAAACCTGTCTATGGTTTTTGGACCATACATTTCGATCAAGGACAAATTTTATCATGGTGTAAAAATAAAACATTTAGAGGAATTAAAGGAAAATATTTAAATATAAATATTAAGGTATGAATATATGTAAAATTATATATATATAGCTCAAAATTTAACTATGTGTTTGATTATGTTCTGCAAGTGCCCTGAGAAGGGTATTTGAGCTCATTCTAATGTTATTTAGATATTTAATGATGAATTATATATTTTTTAGTGTGATACACTCTATGGAAATGATATATGTGTATTATAAATATTTTATCAATCACATATAATATCAAAAAAAATTATAAGTCAACTCTGTATTCATTCATGGTGATTGTGTACATAAAATGTTATTTGCGTGAACTGTGCTTAAGTAAAAGGGTAATGTGATGGTTTTTATCACTTAAGGAGGAAATATATATATTTTGGAATGGTTACATACATTTTTAAAATTTTCCTATGGTTTTATTTTGCTCAGATAAGTGTCAAAGAGTTTAATGAGTCTTCATAGGACATAAAAGTGACTTAGGCATATTTGAAAGTGGATTGTGCTTAAGTGTGACCCATGTGAGATGCCTTAAGGTTGAAGGCATTTATTTTGGATGAAAATGAAATATTTTGGACTTGATAATTCATGAATTATATATATATATATATATATATATATATATATATATATATATATATATATATATATATATGAAACCAAATGTGTTGGTTTCTAGGTATGTGTAAAACTAATGAGAGGGACTTGTGCAAGGTGGATGTGAGAGTTGTGGAGCAAAGGATAGGTAGAGTACCCAGTTGGAATAATTTATAAGTAGATCATATTTATGACTATGTGTAATGACATATAGGTCATATTTATGATGTGTGAAAATTGATATAGTGGATTGAGGATATGTGAAGAGGTCTTAGTGTGTATATGAGGTTTATTTGAGATAGAGAGAAATTTTGTACAATGGTTAGATAAAAAAAGATCCATCATCAATTTTTAAAGACATCACTACTAAGGTGGAGGTGTTCGAAGGAGGGTCTAAAGGACTTGGTTTTTTGTAGGGTGAGTTTTTCATTTTTAAATAAGTGTTTCGCTGTTTTCTCACAAATTCACAAACATTGCATATCTAAAAAGCGTTTGTATTTTTTACTCTAAATCCCAACAGTATTATCTCCTATTTGACCTTGGCTTATTGATTTTTTTTTCAAAATGCAGGTTGCAATTACATTTACATCTGTCTTTAATAGCTTGTGTCTAGCCTAGAGCATTTGTTCATTCTATGTGACAACCCTTCCTAGGTGGAATGTGAGAATTTGGTTATGCCCTTGTTGGATTTATGTCTTGTGTCAAATTTTCTCAAATATTACATTTTTTTGTATTTTTGAATATGCAAAAAGTGAAAAGGAACATACTAACCAATGAATCCTCTATTATACATCATTTGTATATTTTATTTATCTCACTATTGGTATATCAAACATGCATTTCATTGGTATTTATGAATGTTATTTCAAACATACAAGCTTCACTTGGACTAAGATGTTGAATTTACCTCTACCTAATGATCTAGCTAACTAGGAGATTTTTTTACCATATGTTACATAATTTATCATTGTTATCATATAGAGGGGAGATCCAATATCTAATGTATTTTCAATGTTTTTACAATTCATATGAAATAGTATTACTGTTCATGGTAGTGTAATTAAACTTAATTATTTAACATTTCTTATTGGTATTTCATGTTATTATGGTAATATAATTATAATTGTATATATTGGTTAATGATGAGCTTGGGTACCAAATAGGTAATTCTTGTCTTGATAAGATTAACCTTTTTATTACTTAGTATGTAAGTTATCATAATATGTTATGTTTTGTCTTTGGTAAGGAGGATATGATCAAAGTTTGCTAGTCTAAAGGAGTAAATTAGACTCTTGTTTGTAATTTCTTATAGAAAAATAGTCCATGCATTACAGAGTTTAGATTAGGCTTATTCCCCATGAGGGTTTCCCAAAGGAACTATGTGTTGTGTGTTTGATCATTGTGTATGCATTAAATAAATGATCTCTCTTGTTGATGTTACTTGTTAAATTTGATGTATGATGTTTGTTTAATAGTTTTAAAAGATAGGAATTAAAATTCAAATATCTAGGCTTACTAATTAACCACTATCCTAGTGATTGTGCCTCTAATAATTTATGTCAGAGTGGGACCTTTGGTAAAGGATTGATAGCTTGAAGGTAATCTAAGGTATAGTATGGTCATCAAGGAGGTTTATCTAGTAAGAAAGCACCAATGTTCAATGAATCTAATTATGATTTTTGTAGTGTAAGGATGAGGACATACATTATGTACCTAGGGTTTGATGTATGGTAATCTATTTTGTATGGTTATGTTTCTCTTACTACTCCTCCATATAGTGCTATAGACAAGAGAGTTGATGAGACTATGAACATCATCATAGGTATTAGAGAGAACCTTGAAGAGGCTATTGCTGTTTAAAAGGTTTTAAGGTCTCTATCTGCCAAGTTTGTTTTGAAAATATCTTCTATAGAATAATGTCGTGACCTTACTCATTTGAATATGGATCAATTTCATGGAACCCTTCATATGTTGGCCAAAAAACATGGAAGATACATGTAATGTTTAAAGGAGTAAAATAACTTTCTAGTTTTGTTTAGGCTTAGGTAGATGTGTGTCTTTAAAGAGAAACATGAGGTAGATGGTGGATACTCCAAAATTGACTACAAGTTTGATAGAGGATAAAGTTAAAAATGCATCTAAGAGTTCCATTGGGGGTTTGAGTTTCCAAAGTTAATTTTTCAATTTGCATTTGAGGAGGTAAAATCACGCAAACTTTCTACCAAGGGAAAAAATTGTAAAAGAATAATAATGAAAAGATAAATTGAAAATTAAAAATTGTTCTTCAATCTCCAGATCCTGCAGTACACCATGTAATATAAGGACCGTGGCAAATGGAAATTGAAATTTAATTTAAAAAAATACAAATTATAATTTGTATATGAGTTTATAGATCCCATAGAAGGAAGAACAAAAGGTGAATAGTGGAAAATGGGAAGTGTATTGTAATCTATCAGCTTCACCACATTCTTAATTGTGGTCAAATTTCTAAATTCTGTAGCTCGGTGATTACATGCGTGCCAAGAAAAGTATAATTTAAAAAACTTGCCCAAGGTATAATGTGAATCCATGTGATTTTTGTAGTGTGTGAAAAGGAACCTTTTTAGTTTGATATTATGACTACATTTGTAGCCATTATTTCTATATGTTTCTAGTTTGAAGTTTTGCACAAGTTTTTTATGGGTTTTATGCCCAACTAGACTAGTAGCGGTCATAAATCTTATGTGTGGATAAATTTGGATAAGGAAAATAAGGTCTTGGCTAATAAGTTAAGTAAATGGAAACATTTTTGAGGAAGCTCTAAGGTTAAAATCAATGTTGGGATTGCAAGTAGTAGTTCTTATCTTGATAAGTTCTAAGAAGAGGGCTTTGCATTTATGGTAGGGTCAAATAATGGTAAATTATCAATGAAGGAGAAAAAGTCAAATGAGGCTGGGGTAGGTTCATTTTCTTGATTACCAGAAGTAATTGGAAATGTTAATGTGGGAAATGATATAACACATGTGATATAAAAGGATTATTTACAAATACTATAAGGGGGAGATCAATCATTGTTGGACTCCAAGAACTTTTGATGATAGGCACTCCCCTTACCATGATAGAACCTATAAAATAATTTTTGAGCTATGGAAGGATAGTATCTAAAATATAATTGAGTAGGAAAGGTGGTATTATAGAATAACTTAATAGGCAAGCTATAAATTTATTGAAGGATAAATCGGTGAAAAGATATAGGGAAGCCATGAAGTACAATATTGTTATTGATGGATCTATTATTTTTGCATTATGGATTAAGTAATATATTCATCATTATAGAAAAAATTTGGGCCGATTGATTTGGTGGATTATGGAAAATTAAGGCAAATATTTTGATCGCTCTAGAAAATATGTTGCACAAAGTAAATCACTGTTATTCTTATGAGAGCTACAATCTCAAAAATGGTTGACATGGTGTGCAGGAGAAGGAATAAAATTTCCTTCGACAGTAAAAGTGGTCCCTCTTTTTTTGAATGATGAAATTGATTTTTCACCATGGTTACAAACTTCCTTGAATAGTCCATTGTTTACTATTTAAGGATTGTTAGAGAAAAAGAAATCTCTATGAGAAGAAGTGAGAATAATTATGTGCTTGAATTCTAAAGATATAATTATGATAACTCTTAGTAATATCAATCCAATAAAAGGTCATTTTATGCTACTCAAAGGATCCTTTTTGATACCTAATGAGAATTTCATTCCACAGATGAATCCAAAGCATGTAGAGTCAATGTAAGCTTCCAAGAATGCTTTTGGTGGTGTAGATATTGTAATGGAAGGAAACCAAATTTTGAAGGTTTTATTTGGTTTTTATAATATAAATAAAGAAGTGGTAAGTCATTCACACAAAACCATTGTAATAAGGATAACTTATAATCAAGTATCCATACATAATGAAATGTTGCCTAATCTCATATACTTCTATCATACAAGAATTCTCAAGAGGGGTCATCATCTCAAAAATCTCTTACCTGATTCAACAAGAAATAAGAATCAAATGCTTTAGTTTTTTATTGGTTCTATAGGATCAAAGAGAAATAAGGATCTTTATATCAAGAATATTTTAAGATTAAAATATCATCACCCCAAGCTAGTAAGATTAATGTTGTGGATGCCAGTAACAATTCATGTAGTACCACTATATATTATAGCTAATCTAATATCTCATTATTTAAACAAGAGTTAATTTTTAGTTGAGTCATCTAATAAAGGAAATATCTTAGCTTCTGTAAAAATCTTGTACATGGTAATTTGTTAAACCAAGTTAGAATGGAGTTAGTGAAAAGTAAAAAAATTACATGTTTTAAAAATTGTAGATGAGAATCCCAAATTCCCTGGGAGATTTGTGTGGGAGAATTAACATTGAAAATACAAGTCTTTAAAATGTAAGATGCAAATTATGGTGAACTCTCCCAAATATATCAATCAAATCAAATGGATAAATATAACTCAAGAGGAGCCTCAGGGAGATTTCATGGACAAATGTAATTTTGTTATTTTCCAAACGTGCTAATTGTAAATTGTAGATAGATATCTCAAAATTACTAGTTAACATCAATCAACATGAGATCATAGTGAAACAAGGAACTTTCAAGGATAATAAATTTTTTGTATTTTTTGCAAATTACAGTTGGAGTTCCCATTTCCCTGTAGGTCTTAGTGTAAAAGGGAACTTTCAAGGCCAATTGCAATTTTATAATTTTTTAAATTTCAAATTGTAGCTGGAGTTCCTATTTCAATATGGAAATTTTTTAGGCCAATTGTAGTTTTACAATTTTTCAAATTGAAAATTGTAGTTGGAGTTCCCATTTCCCTAAGGGAACTTTTGAGGGAAACTACAACTATGAATTGCATTTTTTAAATTTGCCAATTATAGTTGGAGTTCCCATTTCCCTGAGGAAATTTGAGGGGAATTACAACTATGAATTACAATTAATTTTTTTTCAAATTTTCAAATTGAAGTTGGAGTTCGTATTTCCTTGAGGGAACTTGTGAGGGGAATTGTAACTATGAATTGCAATTTTATAATTAAATAATTGCTATTGAGTTTTGGATTTCCCCAAAACAAATAAAATTTAAAAATTGCAAAAGATACCATGATTTCCCCAAAAGGATAAAAAGTGAAAATTTATGCATTAAATGTTTTTGGAGGCAACCTTGAAAGGTCAAACGTGAAAAAATCAATGTGAAAAATGAAAAGTGTTAAAAAACATATTTGATCCATAAAATAAAAAAGGTAAAAAATAACCCATGTTTTGAATTTTCCTTTGTTCTGCTTATTCAACACCTTCATGGAAGAAATATTGTAGGTTTTCAAAAATAGGGTGGGTCATTCTAAAGAAGACTATTGAAGAAACCATGGGTCTGGTGTGTTTAAATGCCATCATTACAAGGTAGGGTTATTGTTTGTCATGCATATGAGGAAGTGTAGTTGTCAAAAATATTTCAAATTTGTAAATGAGTGGTCAAAGGCATGTCCACATAGTTGCACAAGAAGAAAAAGGGTTTGCTTGGCCTCAAAAATGAATATTCTCCTTCAAGCTTGTGTAATGAAATATTTTGATGTAGTACATCAAAATATTTCATTCCATAATTTATATTCATTCTTGTTATGTGATAAAATTAAACATGTATAGGAATCAATCAAATTCTATAAGCCATTATTTTGAACACATTAAAAAATTAGAGAATTAGATTGATTTATAATGGTCTATCTATATTTAAGAGATGTTACAATTAAATTATCATTCGTAAGTTTAGAACAAGATAATAAATTTTAATTGAGATTATTTACATATAATACATCATTAATAACAACATTTTTAAATTTTTCCTTTCTTTTCTTACTTGCTTCTAAAAATGAATTATCTCCTAAATTTTTTTTTCATAGATATCTCTAGAATCATAAAAAAATATTATATAAGAAATTCATATGGTGCAATGTAACACTATATATAATCCATTCATTCTCATTTGAATAAAAGAAATCAACATATAAGGTAATTACATTTGAATTATGATTCTAATTATTATTCTAATTAGAGTTTTGATTCTTCTATTTATTTTGATTAAATTTCTTCCCTTTGTCATTTTTTGAAGATTGATTCTCATATCTATTTTTGTTTTTATTACAAATTTCCCTTCTATGACCAAATTTAACACACATATTACAATTCCAATAAAACTTAGGTTTATGATTCTTATTATCAAATCTATTGTTCTCATTTTTTAACTTTAGTTAAATTACTATTAGGTTTCTAGTTTGCAATATTATTAGAAATAGGTTTGATAAAAAAAGTGTCTGAGTGGCATTCTCTTTGAAATAAAATTTAGACATCACTTCATTTTATTGAATTAAAATAAATGGTAGGGTAGTTATCTTCAGAACATCTTACTTTGTTTAGTTACCTGAATAAAAAATTGAGATAAAATTACAAAATTTTCATGAATGTTAATATGAATAATAAAATAAATCAATTGACCTTGAAGAAAATTATAGTTACAAATATTTAACTGAGTTTTATATTCTTATTCTTATAAACAAAATTAACAACCTTTTCATAACCTTTCATAGGTGTAGTTAGAAATTATAGAATCAATTTAATAATATTTGAGAGATGAGTGCCCTAATGCATAGACACAAGATGTTTTAAAGAATTGATAAGATACTCCTAATTACCAATGTGGAGTAGAAATTCATCCTTAACACTTTAAACCATAATCAACATGGTTTCTTGTGATTTCTCTTGAAACACATTTGAAATCTCCAGTGTTGCATGTTAACTTGCTATGGGTTTATAAGACTTGACAACAATTTTACACAACTTTTGGGCCATAAATTCTAATTAGAATGAATTTTACATATTTTATAGCTATATCAATTAATATTTGTGATTTATGTAGTAAAAAATTAGGATAATCCATTACTTCACTTTAAATTGACATTACGACACTAGATAAATCTTAACTTTGAAAGCTTTTTAAATGTAAATTTATAATCTATTTGAAAATAAATTACATTAGAAGTGTAAAAAAATAATTATTATTTAGAATAATGCTAGATAGATCAAGAATATTTAAAATGATTGAAACAAAATAACATGTCTCAAGTGTTACAAAAAAATACATTAATGTAAGAATAATTAATAAAAAATAACATCTATTTATTTAAATCTTGACTTTATTTGATATTAAATAAAATTATAATCATAAAAATTAATAGTTGTTTAAATATATGTTAAACTACGTTAAAATTTTTGAAGCAAAAAATCACTAATTTAATTGTCTAAATAGTCACACATAAAAGAACTATTTAAACAATATGATTAAAAAAGGTGAAACAAGTATAATAGGAGGATTAAAAAAATTAATGGATCACACCAATGTGTTCATAATTTGCCAAAATGTATAAATTTACTAGTTACATGGCTATGCTCGATAAGGTTTTGATTAGGTCAAATATTAAAACAAAATAGCTGATGGGTCAAGGGTTTTGCATGTGAGAAGAGGCACACAAACCAGAAAAAAATTCTAATTACTATTTTTTGAAAAATGAAACTTTAATAATGTGATTTGACAAAATATAGTTTGGTGTTAGTGTGTTTTTAACATTATACCTTCACTTTGCAAGATCCTAGCAAAATAATACCCAACAACTCTTCTACATTACCACTTGAAACAATACATGCACTAATTTATTTAAAAACCTCTTTTAACTATTTTTAAAAAAATTTATATATATATATATATATATATATATATATATATATATATATATATATATTATATCATGCATGTAAAAAAATATTGTTAAAAAATTACTTTTGGGGTAAAAATTTAGACAAGGAAGGTGGGGTCCACATTGTTTAGGTGAAATATTAGAGTTTTAATAATTCAAACATTTGTTAGATACTTTTAAAACTTGTATACATATCATGAAATGCTTTCAGGCTAAAAAGGGTGTGGAGGAGGAGATCACACAATAAAATCAATGTGATAGAGACCATCTTAGGCCCTCAAATTTTATAAACACTCCTCCATAGATAATAAAAATTTGATACAACCTTGATTAATAAATTTTGATGCCAAAATTTTAGTCTTAAAATGGTTGATGCTATATAACTCTACACAATTGCACCATAGGTGAGTCAAAAAGTAAAAAAATATATTTTAATTAATTATAATGTTTGATCAATAGTTTTGAATGTTATTTGATTGCAAAATCAACTTTCAAACACCATAAAATAGCACCAAAGATTGAACTATATATTTATAAATTTATTAGCCAAGGAGTGCCATACAACAACCAATAATAGAATCCTGGGTTGAACTTATGATTCAAAAGAATTTTTTGTTTTTAAAATGGAGTTTTGAATGCTTCAAATGATGATTTTTTGTTGATATTTTCATTTACCAGTTTCCATAAACAACTAGAATGCTAAAGAAAATAATTTAATGAAGAGTGAAGCTTCAAAAATTTCTTCAACCCATATTATGGTAGTTCTAGGCAAAAAATAAATAAATAATTTTATTTTTCTCAAATTTGCTTTATACAAAAGTTTGTATCCTAAAAAAAAATCTTGTCAATCAATCACACCATCTACAAACTCTATAAACAAGAAAAATTATGTAAGTATACAATAAAATGGATCTAGATATGAAATTAATTATTAAAGATATAGATTTTTTAACATGGGAATTTGATGTGGAAAACATCAAAGAGGTAAAAAAAACAAAAATTGATCTATCCATATATTTGAGAAACTCCCAATGTACCCAATATAAATTTCATCAACCTATTCTTCTCAGGCCATTCTTCACATAACTCTCTTTACAATGATATTTATCAGACATAAATATATTATAATTTCATAACATTGTATGTGTGTTATTTACTAAAGGGTTAAAACCCTTTTATATTATGGTGTGGAGGTGGACCATTGTAACCAATGGGTTCAACCTCTCCTCGATGAAATTTTAAACAAAAGTAATAATTAATATGTATTCTTATTATATTCACATGATGATTTAACCTATCTTAAATAACAATAACAATAATAAATTTATTATTTTTGTATGTAAATGTGATAAGGGTCCAATAAAGGAACCACTTAAGCATTATATGTTCCAAAAAATCATTATATAATGAAATTGGAAATGGTTGAGCCCCAAATCACATCATATATAGCCAAAATTATTTTAGAGGAGCCAAATTAGCCCAAACCACATTTGTGATTGCACAAATTTACTATTTATCTCAATTTATGATGAAATTAGGGCTAAATTAGCCCCAAATCACATCCTATAGTTGAAATTATGTTCAAGGAGAAAATTGAGATCAAATTCATATTACATAAATAATTAACACTTTATATTATTCTCAAATATGTGAAATTCTCCCTTAAACTATCAAATAGCACTTTATTGGTCTATAATTTAATTTAATTTACATAAATAATGACATTCAATCACATACAAACAATAAATGTTACTCATAGATTACTAATTCAATTTTAAAAAACCTAATATTTTTAATGTCACCTAATTGAAGTTTAATTCCATTTATCTATTATTCCAATGAAATCAACTATAATTCCAATCATGCATTTAACTACAATCTTGATCAATAGAACCATATGGGCACTTGGTCCAACATACTTAATTCATAGACAAATTAATCCCTTTCATGTCTATTTTCAAACTTTTTTTTCATGCAAATGAAGGAGGAAAAAATGATTTAGTTTATTAATTCATGTACTTGAAGGAAGAGGTTGAATGGGAAACATAAATTAAATACGTCTTTCATACTTCTCTTGTAAATCATGAAGTATTATTTAAAATATAAAAAGTTCTATTTATAAAACCAACTTTACCTCTTTAAAACTAGAATCAAAATTATATAATTAATGTTTTTATAGAATACTAAGAGTTTAAGTGTGGGCATTTTTAATAATCCATACAATTTGAACTTTCTCATATTTTAGGAAAATAAATATCCACTTAAGATCCACTTCTTGGACCCTAACTATGTGCACTTAACCATATCAAACATATTAAATAAAAAAAATGAAGCATTTGTAAATCATCTAATTATGTAAATTACATAATATAAATTTAAAAATAAATAATGATTTAAAATTCATCAAAATATGCCACACACATCACATAAAATGTCAAATCATGAATCATTTCAAATTCATAGGAAATGTTTTTTAATAAGTACATGACATTAGTTATCTTCAAATAATTTCAGTCTCTCTTCCTCAATTCTCCATATGGAAAGTTGTTTCTCCCTTTTTCATATTTTCATACAGGCCGTATGTAAATGGTGTAAATATTACTAGTCCGTCAAGGCAATTCACATAGGATATTAGTCTTATATTAATTTTAGCTTTTGAAAGAGTCAACCTTGTGATTTGTGTATTATTAAGTACCAAGCTAATTTTAATGGTAGTTGTTGTGTGTGTGTGTCCACATTGTATTAGTTTAACTATAATTGTATGTGGAGTTTCATATTCAGAGTGTATTAAAGAGTATTTGACAAACATGACCATAACATATGTATGGATTATAGTGGGACACTCACATGTTTGTATATTATACTCTGAATATATCCTATAGATCCATTTAAAATACATAATTATATTGAAATATTGAAATTTTCCATGACCATTTCATCTTTATAAATTAATTACTCCACAAAAATATCATCATTTGGTCTTTTTGTTATTTCATGGCAATATTCTAGTTTGGTTGAAATGCTACATGCAATGGGTCATTTTGATGAATAAAGATTTATTATATTTTTGTTATAAACATTATTATTTGTGAAAAATATGTGAATAATAATTTTAAAATATTAATTTTTTGATCTATTTAATCAATCATTGGTTCTTGTCATAAATAAATAAAAATACTTAATCAATAAATTTGGATCACTTAGATTTGTGAGAAGTTGATGAAACATTGGTTGGTCTTTACTTTCTTCTTCTTTTATAAATATCTTATCCAAAGTAATGACTATTTTTATTTCTTCCCATAATATTTTTTCATCTTTTTTATCACATGGTGCTATATCACTAACAAGAGTAAGTCATCCCAAATCTCCAACCAAAATCATAGATATAGCTCTAATTCTCATGTTTCCATTTTAAGAATTTTTCTAATGAAGTTGAGAGTTTATGTTTTTAATATTTTTTTTCCAATGAAGCTCTTTTTATCATTCAATATGTATTTTATATGTTGGATATATTCTTGGAAACTTATAAGTCTTATTTATCCTATTTCAAAAAAACACCTTGATTTGGATTGAAGATGTGATTGGATGGTTGAAGCACCAATATTGAATGCTTAAATTCCAATTGCTACAAGTAATATAAGTGGAGAATCCTCTAGTAATTTTGTACATTTAATATCTCTATTAATGGTGCCAATTAGACATTATTTTATTATTACTCATGTTCCTTGAACTATCATGCATGATTAAAAATTATTTTGACCTTGACAATATTGTGTCATAATTATAAATGATTATTTTTATTTAGTAGTTAAGGTTCCATAGTTCATATTTGGTGATACGACATCATATATGATAAAACTATCATATTTCATTAATATTATGAATTTTATCACATCATTTGTGTAATCTTCTCCTTTAAATGGATTATTCCATGAGTATTTTCTATCAGAATATCTTCTTCCCAACATAACTATTTCAATAACTTTCATAATTTACCTATGTTTTAGCATTGATATGGTTTCCCACTCATTTTATATTATGTTTTATTGAATAGGTTAATTATCCTCATATTCAAGATCAATATTATTTTTGAAATATTCTATAATATTCATTCTCTCTACATTCTAATTATTATAATTGTATTATTCCAATTTTATTTTATTGCATCATCATCAGTCCAATATCTCTTTTTATATCATTAAATGGATTATCAATTAAAAATCTAACCAAAAAATTAACCGATCTAAGTGATTCATGAGTAGGGATAAACGAAAACCTTCATAATATTATCAAAATAACTATCATAATCCTCACCTCTCATTTATTATAAATTTTTTTTTCCTTGCATTATATGTCCAAAATTTAATTGCTTCAATTAGTGAAACACATTCCATGAAAAAAGGTTTGTCATCGTATCCTTTATTGAAATATTTTTTCTTGGTCATATCCATCATTTTTAAATATTGGTTTAAACATCACATGTGAAAAATTTAAAAATTTAAAATATTATTTTACTCAGGTAATGAAAGATCAAACAACATGTGGCATGTTTCTTGTGCCCCAATGTCTCTTTTGATAATTTTTTCGATTATAAATTTCTTATATGCTCTTGCTACCTATTCATATTGTTTTTTAATATTTTACAGAAACATCAACATTTAATGACATGTTTATGGATTTTTTTTCATACTTTACAATATAGCTAATAAAAACATGTTTGGAATAAATGTCTATGTTTTATCTCCACAATTGTATTATGTATATATTGTGTGTATTTAATATATCATTTTTCATTGTACACTAAAACTTTTTATTTCATGTCTTTGAGTCTTGATATATTTTTTAACCCCAAATACTCATTGGCCACATTGCATTATGCATATAATTAATAATAAAATTATTTTTAGTTCTTAAACACATATTATATTTAATTTATATAAATATTTTTAAGATTAATTTAATCAATTTATATATAACTTTTTATGATGTATTTAACACAATTTTTTTTCCTTATATGCTCAATTTTTCATCTCATGTATATGAGTCATGATATAGTTTTTACACCTCGATTTTTAATGCCCACATTGTATTATACCTATAATAAGTAATAAAATAATTTTTATTTATTACACACATATTATATTTTGTTTATATATAACTTTTTCAACATTTTTAAATATTACCTCTAAACAATTATTCATTATTCATTATGTATGTAGGCACCCTCTCTACACATTTTATGGCACTCTAGAAAATTGATTTTCTCTTTACAATCATGTTACATATACTTTTGTAGGCTATATTGTATATCGAAGACATGGATGTTGAAAATAACTATGTATTGTCTGTAATTCATCATAGATAAGCATGTATTAGTTAATGTGAGAAAATTATTATATTGTATAAAACCTATATTTCAAAAGGATTGCTAGTATACCTATATGTTCCACAATTGTGAATCTTCCCAAGTATTATGTTATCATAAACACACACCCATTTAATTTTAAATATAGATCCCCTTTATCTTATAAAAAATTAACAAGTGAATTTTGAGTTTCATTTGATTAAAATTTTGTAATCGAAACACTATCACAAAATTTAAAACCTATAAATAATTCTTAAACTCAAGAATTTCCTTTTCACATCATTGAATTATTTGATATTGTCTCATAATTTTATGGCACTTTTTATCAACTCTTTTCACTTCATGCAAGTGTTTTTAGAGTATAAATCACTAGTTTCACAGTTTAATATTTCACTATTTGAAAACATTTATTAACATTTTTCATGTTTTTCATATGGATCCAAGCTATAAATTATGTATTCATTTTTTATATTTGTAGGGATTCATACTCCACATGTCATGTTTTTTATTATTCACACCTCTTGCATATATCTAAACTTTTTCACATTCAAAATACTTAGTTCCTTGGTCACTCAAATTTGTTATAGCTCTTTTATGGCAATGCTCTTTCACATACAAAGCCTCAGATATAAATATGATGCCACGTGTCTCGATATTAATCACTCATGTCATCATAATTAGTACATATTCAAAATTAAAATGTTTTAAAATGTAAGACTTAAAGACAACATGTTGAAGCGGCGTGTCACAATCTCATGCATGCTCAGAATCATGTATTACTCAAGTATTGGACTAGAGTTTTTAAAAATGAGATTTAAAAGTAAAGGAATCATTCAATGTGTCCTAAAATCATTTTTTATGATCCATATAGAGCTAAAAAACACACCATACAGCTCTGGTAATATGAGGATGAAAATTAATTATAAAATTTTATGTCTCTCATGTACGTTCTCATATCCAGGACAACTCATTAGTATTTTGATAGATCAAAGGCATATAATAAACAAAAATTAATTGGAATCATCATGCAAAATGTGAAAGTAACATCTTTTCACTCTTAATCTATAATATTTCTCAAAATTAAGACACATGGATGATCACCTCATCTCAATAAAATTTATGAGCCTTGATGCTAAAATAAAAATGCCAATATCATCTACACTAAAGGTAGTAATGCAAATTAAAATAATCATATCTTCAAACATTAAACCCATAAAATAGATGGCGAAAATCCCAATTCAGTTGATCCATATTCATTTCATAAAAAATGTGATTAATTATCTCCATGTGTCTTTGGCAAGCAATCCCTTCCATTTGAGCCCTAGATGTTTTGGATGCATCCATAATTTTTGAATCTCCAACTCCATCTGTATGTTTCCAGCACCCATGGGTGGTGATAAAGACACTTAGATCCCACATCATGAAAAGAGGTCTTTGATTAGACTAAGGTCTAAAATAAACTCAAGAGGGGGGTCTTACAGAGTTTATGTAATACATTACTAAATATAATGCTATGGTTGTGCAAGAATTCATTGTGGCATGGACAAAATAGAACATCACAATTTAAGGCATCACCATACACATCTTAGAGGATTTCAGCAGTGATGCCATAGCTATGTCTTATGGAGGTGCCAAGGAATTTAAAGACCAGTCAACAAAGTAATAATCCCTATAGTGATTCTTCAGAATGAATGACTTTATCCAAATAGATAAGAAAGTATTCCCTCAATCTAACCTTCCATATTATTGGTCAGATGTCTACCTTCAAATTATGAGATACATCACTCCAGAAGGTAAGTATAGTTTAATATTTTCACACCATTTCCTTATCCTAAATCACTTTATTGGGTTTAAAATTGGTCTTCCATATTTCCTACTCAAGTCACTAGAAACTAATATTCCACTATACCAAGCAAATGATATTAATCCCATCCTCCATCAAGGTGTTATCCTATTATTTGTTAAACATGGTCAGTCCCTTTTGGTTGGAAGGTCCCCTTAGGCGATCCTCTTCCAGGGATGACTCCCAAGAGGTCTCCCCACTATAGGACCCTACCAAAGGATCCTACCTACCCCCTAAATGCTCCCCACAAAATATTTTATCTCATTCCCTCCTCATGACCGAACTCTCAAACTATTGTGTATCCCCAAGCCTAAACCTATTAAAATTGGAAATCCTAATACTTTAGCTTTGAATGGTTAGTCCATAGTGATAAAGGATTTGAAAAAGAATAAAAAAATTCTATAAAAATTCAACTTGAGGTTTCAGTAGGTAGGATTTGGCTTGGCTAAGCTTATTAAAGACTATAACAAAACCCACTAGGTGGTTGAGGCTACTATTTAGTCATTTTTCCACTCTATTAAGCCCATCAAATCCACTATTATGAAATCTCGCAAGGTCCTTAAATCCCCCGTAGGCTCCCCCATGGGGTCCCACCTAAACAAACTCCTTCATAGGTTAAAGGAAGGAAGTAACCCATAATGATCTTCCTCGAGTAATTAGTTGAAGGCCCTAATAATCATACTCATGTTAAGGTTTCAAAATACAAACACACTATCCTAGTGAAGGACACTAATACTAATAAAGATACTTAGGAGGGACCTTCCTCCTGGATTAATTTTAGTTTTATGTTTCCTATTTTTGTTCTAATTACTAGTTTTTCTATTTTTGTCCTTTTGGCCCTAGTTAGCATGTTAAAACTATTTTAATGCACTCTTATGGTTTCAAGTCCCTATAAAACCTAGATTTTATCTTATCAAATAAAAATAAAAAATACAAATAGTTTAAAATAACACATTTTGGATATATTTCATAATTATTTAGAAATAATTAAAATAATAGAATTGAATAAGGAGTGGATTTGTTCCTAAATATTCCATTCATGGAAGTCATTTTATAAAAAAAATCATAAAAGAGAACACATAGGAGCTCTAGAATAATTATTTTATCCTATAACAATTATATAATTTTTTGAAGCTCTATCAATCTTCAATTTTATATAATAATGGTGTCTTATCTATTATAATTTGTCACTCCTCAAGTATTCACAGATATGGTATTCAACTAAAATAAATTAGAATTGGGTCTAAAAAATTATAACCTAGTATTTGAAGAAGTGGAAGCTACAAGGCCTATCTTAGAAGAGGAAAAACCAACTTCAATGGATGAAAAATATACAAATGATATACTATATATAAATAACATAAGACGCTATCATAGTGTAATAAAAATTTAGGTATTCCCATGTATTGACTTGTTCTATAATTTTTTTCATTAGGACAATATATTAAAGTGATATGATTTTGTCCACAAGGAAACACAATAATATTTCACTCATTATTGGATTGGAAATGGAAGGATAATGTAGTCTAGTCCATCCAGCATGGTTTATAACTAAGGAGTCATGTTTGATGGTTAAACCACCATAACCTAAGATATGTTCTCTCAGATTTAGTGAAATATCCTTTGAATTTATTAAATATATCCAATGTCATTAAAATCCCCATTCATGTATTTAGACCTGGACTAATAATCAGGATGGTGTTAATGAACATATTATTTGGTGTGATGGAATTTCTCATGTGTTAAAAATATGGGTTCTCTTTTTTTTAATGGTGATCAATAATGGATAAAACCATTCAAGGAGATCATATATTTTGATTTTGCATAGAAAGTAAGAAGAGTGCACTAAAGAAAAAAAAATTACATGATCACCTACTTAGTTGATGTCATCTATGCAACTACCAGTTTTCACTTTTATCAAATATGGAACCTTTCTTATGGTATGTTAGTCCAGAAGATGTTTTCTAAGTTTAATTTTCATATATTAAATGTTTTCATTAAATAAAATTGTGAAAACATGTATCAACTAATTTAATGGCTATCAAAGAGACCCCAAATACCTAGAATATATGAATAAATCATAAGGATAACAAATAAAAAGGGAGCTTACTGATATTCTCTCAGTTGTAATATTATCAATATTGATGGATTTATGATATCCCCTCTCAATCTTCTTCACTATGTGACCAAAACATAGTTACGTAAAAAAATGCATATCAAATTGTCTATAATATATGAGGGGCATGTAAAAAGAAAAAATAGTCTTCTTATCACCTTATCCCATTCAAAATTTGAAGAGGTGATGTTAAGACTTATCCAACCATATTGACAATGGAATCACATAAATATTCATTCAATTTAGATTATCATAAGCCAAGGATATGAGACCCCAAGGGGATAATGAAGGGATATTTTTTGCCTTTAAAAGGAAAAGTGCCATAATCCTATTATCATCATCCACATCCTTAAGATTATATTTATGTTAATTTTATGAATGATGAATATATCAAATAGAAAATTTAGAGAACATTGGTTACTTGTTCTCTTACAATGTAATAATGATCACAAGTAGTACAGGAAAGTCCAATGAAAGTAATTCCAATGGATGACTCACCATAAACACATCCGTCACTAAGAATATAAAATATCAGAAGGGATTCCACATGCCTTAACTTCCCAAAGAATAAAATCACAATAGGTAACTCAGACCCTTGAACCTATTAGTATTCAGTGATGTGGTGATATATGTATAATATTTTTATTTTATTTCTCAAGGTTATCCTTTAGTGGATGTTAGCATAGGACCCATAGTCCTTTGGGCCATGATGAAATCCCTTCACCTTATATGAATCCTTTTGAGGATGAGACACTTAAAACATTTTAAGATATAACTCAAGTTACAATACACTACTTTTAATAAACCTACTAAGGTGAATAAGGTTTATATTGGGATATGTTTAAAAGATCCTTGTTATAGTAAGCTAGTTGTAAAGATTCAGTATCTAGAGTAGGCCTCTAAGGTTGTTGTCCTAAATATTACTGCTCTTAATATTGGTAAATTAATTGATTATTCTATAATTATCACTATAAACTACATGGATATTGCAGTTTCTCTTCAACGATAATCTGAACCTTATTAGTTTGAAGCATCGTTTCATAAAAAACATAATAAATATAATTTATCCTCTGAATAATAATACTTATTCCAAGGTAACTATCATGGAAGGGCTACCAAGTCTCATTATAATAACCTTTTCTAAACATAAGGAGCCTAGTCAAAAACACAAAAATAATGAGTATATATTGAAGGACATTATTTAAATAATGAAATAAATATTTTTTCTAGGAAAGATATCTCAACCGATCTATCCTCTCATATTTTGCCATATCCACATGTAGTACACATCATATTTCAACATATTTCACCCCACCATTCATTTTCATGTCATTCATCCTTATGGACCCTACTACTACTTATCCCTTGGTCTATCCCACTTTATCCATGCCGTTCATATTTTCCCCTTGTATTAGTTTTATGATATACTTATCCCAAGATGAAGAATATTTGATTTAGAAGGTGCAGTTGGCCAAATCTAGGAGACAATAAATTATTATGGTTGATAAGCTTGAGATCAAATTAGAATTTGAGAAAGGTACATGTGTAGTCAAGAGAGTTAGAAGGAAAAAAGTGACAAAATGAGCTACCCATACATTCTTTGAAACAAATTAATATGTTTTATCTTGAATGAAAATAATAAATACAATACCAAGGGAATTTTCTAAGTTCAAGGAAGACCCCATGTTAGTAATTAAATCTCCTAGTTAAGTAGTTAAGACTTTAGTTTAAGAAATGGTCATCGAATAGATAGACTGGAAGCAAAGTCAAGGGTTGTATTCCTTTAAAATATTTTTAATGATGTATAAAATGCATTGGAGTCACTTTATAGCTTTTTTTTCATTATTTTTGAAGCTAGAGACAAGTCCATGTTTTTGAGGTAAAAGGTAAAATCATACCAGGATAAGCTTGTGTGTGTGTGTGTGTGTGTGTGTGTGTGTGTGTGTGTGTGTGTGTGTGTGTGTGTGTGTGTGTGTGTGTGTGTGTGTGTGTGTGTGTGTGTGTGTGTGTGTGTGTGTGTGTGTGTGTGTGTGTGTGTGTGTGTGTGTGTGTGTGTGTGTGTGTGTGTGTGTGTGTGTGTGTGTGTGTGTGTGTGTGTGTGTGTGTGTGTGTGCGTGTGCGTGTGTGTGTGCGTGTGTGTGCGTGTGCGTGCGTGCATGCGTGTGCATGTTAAAATGGCCACTATAGCTAATCACATCTGATAGGTTAGATCCCCTCACCTTGAAATAGTGCCTTATCTATATGTCAATTTAGTTTAGACTTGGGAGCTTAATATGAAGGTGTATTGATGGGAGTGAAATGGTGAGATGTCTTTAGTATAATTTGTATTTTTTTATAATGCTACAAGCGAAATTTTTGAATTATTTGAGGAAATTGAGATGATTGTATGAATTAATTTGTCACATATATACTAAAGAAAAGGTTGAAAGGGATATTGCATTTACATAAGTCTTACATAAACTATTGGGGAGTTGTGAAACATTTTTAAGGAAATCAAAGGTACTATATAGTACACCTATAATGGATATAGTCAAAGTTAAAAAATAGTTATTGTAGCATCACTAACCATATAGAGTTAACAACCAGGTCTAATTGGGATAATATGCCAAATAGTTGTTCAAATCATAATAATTCATCACAAGTAGATAAGGGAAATGGTAGTGTAGTGATTTAATTAATCACATATATGATAAATAAAATATTTAAATAGAAACTTGATTTAAATAGGTTTTGTATACACTATTTGGGATTTATGAAAAAAAATTAAGGAAATTAAAGGTTCTATATAGGCCACCGATAATGGACACAGTCGAAATTGAAAAATAGTTTGTTGTAGTATCACTTACCATACAGAGTAAACAGATTGGTCCAATTGGGACAACATGTACAAATAGTTCTTTGAATCCTATTACCTCGTCACAACTAGTACCATAACAACTCCAATTATTTTTCAAACTCCAGGTAAACCTTGAGAACTTGTGAATATTTCTTGATATGCATAAAATCAATGTTTTTTTAAGTATCTCATTTATTTTCATGGACCTTGTATTGATTTTTTTTTCACTTTTCCTCTAGGATTATTTATACTTTATATTTTGACCTCTCATTAGCCAGGAGAATCTTATCAACATTAGTAAAAGCTACATAATTATCTGAAAATACAATTTATGATTTATTTATATTTTCTTTCTTAATGTTATGGTATCCATGATTAATTTTAATTGAGTAAAGATTATTTATGTTATTGTTAAATGCATATGATTTATAAAGTTTAATATTAATTTCAAAAGTATTATAAATATTTTATATACATAGGTTATAATTTAACTTTAATTTATGGTTAAGATGTGTCTTATTCAATTTAAATTAAAAGTAAAATATCTTTAATCTAATGTTATAAAATTTATGTTACATATACTTTCCATAAACACTTTACTATCTCTAACTTAGTTTGAGTTGTTATTATAATAGGGTATGAATTGGTCTACATGCATAACCAATCTCACACATTGATTTGTTTAAAAAAACTAATTCGTGCAAACCTAGAATGATTCTCTTCCTTGAATTACCTTTCTCCCCAGTTTTGAGTATTTTTTATTAGATCTGTATTATCTTATTACAATTTCATGTGTGAATGGGTCCACCATAGGGTTTTGACAGAATTAGACAAAATTTAAAACAACCTAAATTATAAACAATTAGAAGTGTTCGAAGGTGACAGACAACCATGTTAATCTCATTATTATTCCACCTTGTATTTATATTTAAAAACATATTGTAACTCTTCACTTAAGAGTGCTTAGTCAATGATCCTAAAAAGAACATATCCCATGCATGAACAATAAATTTGAATATTTTTTCATCATTTTTTTATTCATGATCATTTTTCCAACAAAGGTTTCACATTTTTGGTTCTCCATCTAACCATATGAATCCATTCACATGTGGTGAACCTCTATGCTTTAATTCATGTCTAGACAACTACTATTTTTTTTTCATTTTTTTAATAATGAAAAAACCAACAACCCTTATAATTGGCTTGGGACTAAACATTACAAAAGTCACAAGGTTGACTCTTTCAGAAGGTAAAATTTATAAAAGACAAAAATAATTAAAAGGGTTAATATTTGGGGCCATAGAATAGGGATATTTGTTTGGCTATATCATGTGTAAAGTCCTTGGAAGCACTAAGAGTATTTCCACCATTTACATATGACCACTATAAAAATATGAAAAAAGGAAAACAACTTTCCAAATCAAAAAATGGGGAAGAAAGACTAAAATTATGAAAAGATAACTAATGCCATGTGTTTATTACAAATTTATTCATATTAATTTTAAATTATTCATGATTTGAAATTTTATGTGATGTCTTTAGCACTTTTTGATTAATTTTAAAAATTTATTTATTTTTCATTTTCCTTTTTTATATTACATATTTGGATGATATATAAATGTTTTTTCTACTATCATTCAATGCAATGTATAATCATAAGAACATACACTTGGGGATTAAAACATAAGTCTTAAGAGGACATTTTAATTGAAAAATTCGAAACCTAAAATTGTACAAATTATTTGAGAGGCTCAAACTCAAATTTTCAAGATTCTATAAGAATGTTAATTATATAATTTTTAGTCTATTTTTAAGAGGTACAATCGGTGTTCTAAATAGCATTTTTTATCTTTTTAATAATACTTCATGATTGACAAGTGGAGTATGGAGGACCTATTTAACTATGGTTTCTCATTACACCTTGTCAATCACATACATGTCTAAATAAATTACATCACTATTGACTCCTTCATTTCCATGAAAAAATATTTATTTTAAACTCCACATGAAAGATATTAAATGGTCTATGAAGTTCATATGTTGAACCAAATTCCAATTAGAAATCAAAGCTAAAAGTATATCAGTCTCTTTTATAAATCCTAAAACTATATCTATAAAATTTACAATGGATCAGAGCACTACATTGATTTCATCCTCCCATTCCTATGTCAAGTATACATAGATCAAACAACTAAAATTCAAATAAGTGCTCCATTTTTTTTTCAAAAAGGGATAGATAGCCAATCATGTACCCCCATAGTTGTTAAGTGGTGTTTATTATATTTTGAAACCCTTTACTTTAAAGCTAGAAAACATCAACTAGTATGCAACCTTTTTTTTCAATGATTTTCTTTTAAATAATTTTACAAGGAAATATACTCTAAAAATGGTAAAAATAGGGTACCTGGAAATGCACCCCTAACGACCTCAAAATAAATTGAATTTTTTTTGTGTATAATTAGGACTAGTTTTGAAACTATAATTATTTATTCAATTTAGATGAACCAAACATACATAAACAAAGATCTACATGTATAGTTGTATCATATAGTGGAATAAAAAAGGCATGTATAGTTGTCGCATATAGAAACATAAAAGGACATACTTAAATATCAATATATATGGAAACCTTAAAGTATTTAAAAACATAAAAATACTATATTTAGAAAGAGAAGAGTGTGGTTGACATTTTGATAAGATTTTTAGGAAATTTCTCAATTAAATACATAGTTTATCATGAAGGGGGTTAGATTTGTACATTCTTAGTAAACATATGGATTAAACAATGTGGTTTTAGTTCCAATCTATTTATGAGCCTAGAGGCATGTGTTTTAAAATTTACATAGAAAAAATTAAAATGTAAAAAAGTGTCTATGAATAATAGTGCATATCCATTATTGTTTGTATTGACTTCATGAGTGTACAGATATGGAATTCAATGTCACATAAAAAAATTAAAGTGGGAATTTATCATGCGTAACAAGTGATGGAATTTTTTTTGGGTTTTATTTTTTTAGTCCCTAATAAAATACTTTTTTTGAGAAAGCATGTATTTAAGTGCATTATTGGAAATATATTGATTTTAGGAGAAGCATAAATAAATGGCTTTAAAATTAAATTGGGTGTCATTGAAAAATAAATGTTTGTTATTGTGAATTGGTAATTTTTAGTAGCATTTCTCATTTTTCTATGATGGAATTTCATTATTTATATAAATAAGATTGAATTATAGACTGATAAAGTGTTATTTAATAGTTTAAGGGTAATTTGAACACACTTTAGAATAATAGAAGGAATTAGTTATTGGTGTAATATGATTTGGGTCTTAATTAACCCTTCAAACCTCATTATAATTATAGGATCTGATTCACTAGTAAATTAGCAAAAAAATTCATTACACGTTGAGATAATTATTCAATTTGTGTAATAAGTGACATGATTTGGGATAAATTTATCCCTTTGAATGTAATTTTTATTGTATAAGATGTGATTTTGTGTTTAATGAGTGTCAGTTTCATCATAAAATGAGTCAATTATTGTAATGGTGAAAGAAAGTGATGTAAATTTGACCCCCAAGAACCTAACTACAGCTATAGGATGTGATTTGGAGTTAAATTAGTCTTCATTTCATTAAAAATTTAACCAAATAGTCTTTAATATTACACTATTACTTTTAAATCTCATTTAGGATCACCCAATAGGTATGTGAAATAGTTATTCAAAAATATATATATATATATATATATATATATATATATATATAAAACTATGTTCTTTATTGTGTTCGTTATTTAGAGGGTAAATTTGATCCAATGGAAGAACAAATG